>BLSH010125419.1:56269-121983 GCA_018402905.1 Glandirana rugosa
GGGGGGTTGGGTTGGGGGTGGGGAAGGTGACCGGGTGAGCGTGGTGAAGGGTAGTCGCTCCATTAGGTGGAGTGAGTGGATCACCTTTATTAGATGTAACCAGGTATATCGTATGTCAATATGTAATATGTTAATACTGTAATCAAGACGGGGTATCAGGCACGTTAACTGATTAATGTGGCTCATACAAAGAGTTGGTCGACCCCTACGCTGATCTTTTGGAAGGGGTTGGTTAACGCTATGCTGCCTCTATATAAGGCAACATATATATCAAGAGGATGTGAGCGGAAGTTCCACAGGGTCTGGCAGCCGTGGCTGTCTGACCGTACGACAGCTGGTTGAGAAACATACTCGGTGTAATTAGTCAATTGCACGGACTATGGGGCAGAACTAATGTCATAATTGTATAATGTATAACTGTATGCTATATGGACCAATGTAGATTATTTCCACTAGGTGAGTGAGGTGGATTACCTCGCTGATGGGAAGTGGTGCGAGTGGGCCAGTGGAAGGGGTGGGGGTTGGGTTGGGGGGGGGGGTGGGGAATGTTTTTATGTTTTGTATAAATAATTTCTAAAATCAATAAACAGAATTTGATAAAAATAAAAAAAAAAAAGGATACTTTTTGATGTGTTTGTTAATAAGGGGATCGGATGTCAGTAGTGGCCAAAACTGGGTGATAATTTGTCTATCTTTTTGTGTTGACTAGAATAACGAGTAATAATTCTAGTAGGGTTTTCAGATTTTTTGGGGTTATTTTTAAATAGGAGATCAGATCTACAATGTTGTTGAGTTTTGTTGTAAGTTCTCTTCAGGCAGGAATGGCTATAACCTCTATCTCGCAGCCTTGGGTAGAGATCACTAGCAGCCATTTTGAAATCTATATCATTACTGCAGTTTCTCCAGCGGCAGAGATACTGACTATAAGGGATACCCTTAAGTAATGGCCCCAGATGCCCACTAGAGGCATGCAGGATGGTGTTAGCTGAGGAAGGTTTCCTATAAAGAGATGTGCCCAAAGTGCCCTGGGGATCAATGGAAATTTTGACATCCAAGAAATTAATTTTAGTTTGATGATGTCATTGTGAATTTAAGATTGTTATCATTTTGAGATATAGTATCCACAAATGTCAGGAGTTGATCATGCGTACCTGACCAAAAAATTAGTATGTCATCTATATATCTGTGCCACGAATTGACACATCACAGATGTAATCTTGGGCAGAGTTCTCGCTCCCACCACCCCAGGTACAGATTGGCGTAGGATGGGGCACATTTGGTTTCCATCACAACACCCTGCACCTGGAGATAGTGGGAGGAGCCAAAAATAAACTCATTAAGTGTTAGAATAAATTTCAAAAGGGTCAGAACAAAATCATAGTATTTACGAGATGTTTTTCATCTTTCAGGCAGATGGTTGGTAACCACCTGGGGTCTCGTATGTGTGGTATGGCATTGTACAAGCTTTCTACATCAATGGCGACCATCCAGATTGGACTGGGAAAATGTAAGCCTCCAATAGTTTTGAGTAAGTTAATAGTGTCTTTAATATAAGAAAAGGGGAAACAACATGAGGCTGTAAGTAATCATCTACCAGGGAACTGGCATTTTCGGTCAGGCAAACACAGCCAGATACTATTGGATGACCAGGTGGGTCCCTCATATTTTTTTGGATCTTGGGCAGGGCATACATGGTGTGAATTTTGGGTTCCTTAGGGTTCAGAAAGTCAAAAACATACTTATCTATAACTCCATGGCGGAATGCTCCCGCAATGATGTTTCTGTATTCCTGATAATAGCCATCCACTACCAGCTGCGAGATGGGTCTATACCATTCATCATTTGCAAGTATTTTTAGGCCCATTTTTTCATAGCATGATCTGTCCATAACGACAAGGTTCCCACCCTCGTCCGCTGGCTTAATTATCAAGTTGAAATTTTGCTGCAGCTCTCGGTGCTTCCGTGCTGTGTCTCGGCCGTGTCGGACCATCCCCCACTCCACCCCAATTCTGGCCATTGCCCCCCAATAAAAGAAACAGGAAAAAAAGGAAAAGGGGAAAGGAAGGAGAAAATAAAAAGAGAAAAAGAAGAGTAGGGAGAAGAAAAAGGAAAAAAAGAAAAAAAAAAAAAAGGAGAAAAACTAAAAAAGACAGAAAGGGAAAGGAATTTTTTTTGGGATAATTCTGCTATTTACTTACTTTTTAACTATTAATTATCTGGTCTTCTTATGCTCAATTGCCTTTATATCTTCTCTTTTTCTTTTGCTGAGGTTGGTTGGTGTTGTGTGCCACCTCTGGTACAGTGTGAGATGGGCTGGCCTTATGCCAATCTCAGACCACAGTGCCCTCTCACTGTGCCGTGGCTATTGTGTACCACCTCCCACCCCTGCAGCTTGTCCAGTGTCTCAACTTGTTTTTCCTTTATGTCTTTTATGTCAGGGGCATACATTACCTATGACACTCTCCATCAATATGTTATTTGCTCTGTCTTCAGTTGATCTGTCTATATATTTGGTCTGGCTACTTGGCTCCTGGTCTTTTTTGATCTTAGCAACACAGATACATCTAAGTTTTTTTCCTTACTTAACTTTTGAGCTCGTTTGATGAGCCATGTACACTGGATCACCTATTTGGTCCCAGGGAATGTATTTGAATTCATATATTTTTGCTCAGCATGCATTTTACTATGCATATGCTTTGGTTTTATTTGCCACATGTCCCATAACAGCATTCTCTATCCTTATCTCGGTCGCAGCAAGCTCCACTTGGGGTTTCATTCCTCTTTCAAAACCTTGAGTGAGCCTCACATTTAACCAGATGGTGAGTCCACCATGCTACATGTTGACTTCACAGAGCTGGATTGTTTATTTGGGATGCAATTGTCATGGTCACTGCGTTGGTTTGCATTTGACTTATGTAAATTGTCAACATTTCAATGAATTGCTATACTTATGTTGATTTTTATTATCTTATAGTTTATAACCATTAGTCCCCCGTTGGCATCGGTGGCGGCGTGTTCCTAGGGAACACTGCCTGTCACCGACACTGGCATCAGCCGCCGGCCGGCGGCTGTTACCTTGTGATCGGCTGTGATCTACTTCACAGCTGATCACATGTAATGTAAACAGAGCGGTAACTCACTGTTACCAGCTCTTCTCTCCTCACAGTTTCTAGTGTGAGGAGAGAAGAGCTGGGATCAGTGAGTTATTGATCTGTTAATAAAAAACACACACTGACACTTCACCCTGCCCCCCCAATGCACCTGTCACCCAACAGTCACCCCATCTGCCCCCATAAAGTGTACCTGTCATCATAAAGTGCACCTGTCATCATAAAGTGCACCTGTCATCATAAAGTGTGTCTGTCAACAGACTGTCATCATAAAGTGCACCTGTCACCCGTCAGTGATCATGGCCTGTCACCCATCAACCACTGTGGCCTGTCACCCATCAGTGACCTGGCGTGTCACCTGTCACCCATCAGCGACAGTGGCCTGTCACCCATCAGTCACGTGGCGTGTCACCCATCACCCATCAGCGACCGTGGCCTGTCACCCGTCACTGACCGTGGCCTTTCACCCATCAGTGACTGTGGCGTGTCACCTGTCAGTGACCGTGGCTTCTCACCCAGCCAGTGACCGTGTCACCCATCACCCATCGGTGACTGTGACGTGTCACCTGTCAGTGACCTGGCGTGTCACCTGTCACCCGTCAGCGGCTGTGGCCTGTCACCCATCAGTGACGGTGGCGTGTCACCTGTCAGTGACCATGGCATGTCATCTGTCAGTGACTGTGGCTTCTCATCCAGCCAGTGACCGTGTCACCTGTCACCCATCACCCATCGGTGACTGTGACGTGTCACCCGTCAGTGACCTGGCGTGTCACCTGTCACCCAACAGTGACCGTGGCATGTCACTCGACAGTGACAGTAGCGTGTCACCCGTCACTGACCGTGGTGTGTCACCCATCACCCATCAGTTAATGTGGTGTGTCAACCGTCACACATCAGTGACTGTGGCCTGTCACCCAACACTGACCATGGCCTGTCACCTGTCACCCATCATGGACCATGGCCTGTCACCCATCAGTGACCACCGCCAGTCACCCGTGGCCTGTCACCCATCAGTGACCACCGCCAGTCACCCATCAGTGACCCCCCACCAGTCACCCATCAGTGACCACCACCAGTCACCCATCAGTGACCACCACCAGTCAACCATCACCTATCAGTGACCACCGCCAGTCACCTGTCACCCATCAGTAACCTCCACCAGTCACCCGTCACCCATCAGTGATCACCACCAGACACCCGTCACCCATCAGTGACCACAGCTAGTCACCCGGCACCCATCAGTGACCACAGCCAGTCACCTGTCACCCATCAGTGACCACAGCCAGTCACCCGTCACCCATCAGTGACCACCACCAGTCACCCATCAGTGACCACCACCAGTCACCCGTCATCCATCAGTGACCACCACCAGTCATCCATCACCCATCAGCGACCACCACCAGACACCCATCACCCATCAGAGACCACCGCCAGACACCCGTCACCCATCAGTGACCACCGCCAGTCACCTGCCACCCATCAGTGACCACCACCAGTCACCCATTGGTGACCATCGCCAATCACCTGTCAGTGACCGTCACACCCATGAGTAAACATCACCTATAAAAGTCTCACACATTTGGCATCACCATACTCAGGAGGAGTAGCAAAATGTGTTTTGGGGCGTCATTTTTGCTATGTACATGCTATGTGTTGGAAATGTATAAATGGACAACTTTCTGTAAAAATAAAAGAGTTTTAATTTTTTATCCACATTTTCCAAAAACTACTGGAAAAAAATTACATGTTCAAAAGACTCATTATGCATCATAGATTATATGTTGGGGTGTTTGCTTTCCAAAATGGGGTCATTTTGTGGGCAATTCCATTGTCCTGGTGCTCCAGGACCTTCAAAACTGTACTAGGGTGTTGAGAAATGAGATGTGTAATTTGTGCTTGTAGAACGCCTGAAGGTGTTAGTTCAATGTTGGGCCTCTGTATGTGGCCAGACTGTGTAAATGTCTCACACATGTGGTATCGCCATACTCGGGGGGAGTAGTAGAATCTATTTTGGGGTGTGATTTTTGCTATGTACATGCTATGTGTTGGAAATATCATATAAATGGACAACTTTGTGTAAAAAAAATGCATTTAAATTTTTTTCCCACATTTTCCAAAAACTACTGGAAAAAACTGAACCGTTCAAAAGACTCATTATGCCTCAATGATTATTCGTTGGGGTGTTTGCTTTCCAGAATGGGGTCATTTTGTGGGCAATTCCACTGTCCTGGTGCTCCAGGGCCTTCAAAATGTGATAGGTCTTCATGATATTAGATGTGTAATTTATGTCCCTAGAATACCTGACGGTGCTCCCTGCCTGTTGAGCCTCTGTATGTGGCCAGGATGTGAAAAAGTCTCAGACATGTGGTATCACCATACTTAGGAGGAGTAGTAGAATGTGTTTTGGGGTGTAATTTGTGGTATGCATATGCTGTGTGTGAGAAATAACCTGTTACACTGACAATTTTGTGGAAAAAAAATCTTCATTTTGCAAAGAATTGTGGGAAAAAATTACAACTTCAAAAAATTCACCATGCCTCTTACTAAATACCTTGGAATGTCTACTTTCCAAAACGGGGTCATTTGGGGGGTATTTGTACTTTCCTGGCTTGTAAAGCCCCGTACACACGGGACGACGATCACATACAACAGGTCGTCCTAACGACCGTTGTATGCGATATCGATCGTTTGTATGCGCAATTTGAACAGTCGAACATACACCGGTCTTACAAGGGAGTTGTATGAGCAGACTAGAAAACTTGGTCGTACCAACAAGCTCTCATATGACCGTTGTATCGTTTGTACAGAGCAGTTGGTACAACAAAGTTGTATTGTGCAAAACATGCATGCTCCGAAGTCAGGAACGGCCGGATGCTAATTACATGCACCTGAACGTTCTTTCTGTGCTCGTACGATCATGTAGTGCAGTCAGTATGCTACATACAACAGCCAACATATGATTTGACACCATCATACGTGCAATCGTCGAACCGTGTGTACGGGCCTTTAGAGTCTCAAGAAATTAGATAGACCTTCAGTATATCAGGTGTGATCAATTTTCAATGATTGGCACCATAGTTTGTAGACTCTATAACTTTCACAAGGACCAAATAATATACACCGATTTGGGTTATTTTTACCACAGATATGTAGTAGTATAAATTTTGGCCAAAATGTATGAAGAAAAATCACTAATTTGCTAAATTTTTTGACAGAAACAAAGAAAAAAGCATTTTTTCACCAAATTTTCTGTAATTTTTTATTTATAGCACAAAAAATAAAAAACACACTAGTGATTAAATACCACCAAAAGAAAGCTCTATTTGTGTGAAAAAAGAATGCAAATTTCATATGGATACAGTGTTGCATGACTGAGTAATTGTCATTCAAAGCGTGCAGAAAGCTGAAAAATGGCCTGGACAGGAAGGGGGTTTTCGTGCCCAGTATTGATGTGGTTAAAGAAGCCTATAATGCTTCTAACTAATACACTGTCTTACTTTCCACATCAGCTCATCCCCCACAGTTATTACCTTTTGCATCAACTGACCCTCCCTCTTAAATTGTAAGCTCTAACGAGCAGGGCCCTCTGATTCCTCTTGTACCAAATTGTGATGTAACTGTACTGTCTGCCTTAATTTTGTAAAGCGCTGCGCAAACTGTTGGCGCTATATAAATCCTGCATAATAAAATATAATTGCTAACAATCATAAATTATATGTGCTCAAATCAAAATATATTGACTTAAAGCAATACTATCCACTTTCCGACCGCCCTATAGCAGATTTACTGCGACAGGGCGACCGTTCTGTGCAGAATCATGTGTATATATACAGTGCCTTGAAAAAGTGTTCATGCCCCTTGAAATTTTCCACATTTTGTCATGTTACAGCCAAAAATGTAAATGTATTTTATTTGGATTTTATGTGATAGACCGACACAAAGTGACACATAATTGTGAAGTGGAAATAATATTTTTTTCAAATAAATATCTGAAAAGTGTGGGGTACATTTGTAGTCAGCCCCCTTTCTGTTGGTCTATTCCATAAAATCCTAATAAAATACATTCCCGTTTTTGGTTGTAACATGACAAAATGTGGAAAATGTCAAGGGGTATGAATACTTTTTCAAGGCACTGTGTGTGATTCTGCGCTTCCAAGTAGGGGGCGCCGATGCACCGCTTTTTCTGTGATTAGTCACAGGAGAAGCCAACCATATGCAGAACTCTGTCCAGCCTCTTTCCTGGACAATCTGTGGGAACCAGCAGACATCCATTGGCTGGTACCTGCTGATCGTTGAGGAGAGAGGCTGGACGGGGCCCTGCATATGTAAACAATGCAGAGCTCTGTCCTAACAGCAGGATGATGGATTTTATTTCCCTGCAAAGCACATCCCCTAGTAAAAACAGCACATAGTAAACACATAAACACTTGCTAGTAACACAGTTAACCCTTTGATCGCCCCTGATGTTAACCCCTTCCCAGGCAGTGTCTCTAGTACAGTGACAGTGCATAGTCTTAGCATTGATCACTGTATAGGTGTCACTAGTTCCCACAAAGTGTCAGTTAGTGTCAGATTTGTCCATCATAATATTGCAGTCCTGCTATAAGTTGCTGATCACCACCATTACTAGTATGAAAAAAATAAACATTTCACTATATATCCCATAGTTTGTAGACGCTATAACCTTTGTGCAAAACAATCAATATACACTTATTGGGATTTTTTGCTACCAAAAATATGTAGCAGAATACATATTGGCCTAAACTTATTATTAAGAAATTCGATATTTTTTAAATGTTTTATAGCAGAAAGTAAAAAATGTTTTTTTCTTTCAAAACTGTCACTCTTTTTTGTTTATAGTGCAAAAAAAAAAAATCTCAGAGGTGATCAAATATCACAAAAAGAAAGCTCTATTTGTGGTGGGAAAAAAATAAAATTTTATTTGGATGCATCATTGCATGACCGCGCAATTGTCAGTTAAAGTAACGCAGTGGCATATCCCAAAAAATGGCCTGGTCATGGGGGGTAAATCTTCCCAGAGGTCAAGTAGTTAAAGTTAAAAAACATACACAATTTACAGTATGTGCAAATTGTAATGATATCACGTGCGGGACACACAAAACCATTTTGTCAAAGGTACGCCATGACGGTTTCAGCTTTAAGGAGACAGACACCTTGCAATGATATTACCCCTCTTCCCCCCTCCCGGCAGGTTAGGATTCATCTGACAAGGTTCCAAGAGGTCTGGCTGTGCTTGCCAGGCCCGATCATTGACAAATAAATCAGATCCATTAAGAGAGCACAGGATGTCTGGAAATAATGAAGGGTTAGAAAAAACAAACACCAGGCAGCTGTGACCTTCCAGAGACCCTTAATAAATTTTAAGCTTAGAATTTACCCATGTTTCATAACTCCAGATAGGAACATGACATCTTAATAAAAAGTACATATTTGAATGCGGACAATCATACTGAACAAAATTAATCCAAAACGTCAATAAGTCCGATCATCCGGGGAACCACTGATAGTTTCTCCACTTCCCAGGGTAATGGATAGGGACAAATCTGTTGTGTTTGGACTTATTTTAATGCCCTTTGCATGCTGAGCTCGAATTCCTTAACCACTTGCCGAGCGTCAACCGCAGGTTGACGGCGACAAAGTGGCTCGATAACGCAAACCGCCGTCATACGATGGCGGCTGCGAGATTGCGCTCACTGTGTTCGGGGCAGGCCAGTGAGCGGGTGCCGTGGACTCAATCTCTGCTGGCTACCCACGATGCCCCCCCGCACTGAAAGAACGGAGGTCCGTGCAAGTAAACACGGACCTCCGTTCTGTGAGTGGGGGGAGGGCTGTGATCACAGCCTTCCTCTACATGGAAGCTATGATCACTTCCCTTCCCCTGTTAGGGGAGCCCCCATACAGTAAGAACACGCCCAGGGAACACAGTTAACCCTTAGAGCACCCCCTGCAGGTTAACCCCTTCACTGCCAATGGCATTTACGCAGTAATCAGTGCATTTTTATAGCACTGATCGCTGTATAAATGCCAATGGTCCCAAAAAAGTGTCAAAATGGTCCGACATGTCCGCCCCAATATCGCAGTACCGCTAAAAATCGCAGATCGCCCCCATTACTAGTAAAATTAAATAAATAAATAAAAACCCCAGAAAAAAAACCCAGAAATTAATTCTCATTGTCCGTAAACGCGGCCACTTTTGCGCAAACCAATCCATAAATGGCGATTGCGATTTTTTTTATCACAAATATGAGGAAAAATATAAATCGGGCAAAACTGATGAAAAAAAATTGTTTTGTATTTTTTTTTGTATTTGTATTTTAGCAAAAAGTAAGAAATTTGGGTTTTTTGGCAAAATTGTCGCTCTTCTTTTGTTTATAGCGGCGATCAGAAATGACGCAGTGGTGATGAAATACCACCAAAAGAAAGCTCTATTTGTGGGAAAAAAAGAACGCAAATTTTGTTTGGGTACAACGTCGCACGACCGCGCAATTGTCAGTTAAAGCGACGCAGTGCCGAATCGCAAAAAGGGCTCTGGTCCTAAAGTGTGAAATCCTTCCGAGGCAGAAGTGGTTAATGTTGGGTCTGCACTGTGATCCTATTTCAAAATATGATTTTTATACTGCAAATTGCATATCAGGGAGGGATGTTACTCCACGGTCCCCCCCGGACAGCCCACGGGCCCTCCTTACCCATGTGAGTGGTCAAGGGCAGATGGCCCCACCCCTTTGCTTCCAGAGAAAAAGGGAATAGACCGGACAATGCTCAGTTCTCACTTTGCCATCAAGGAACAACCATCTGAGAACCTGTGGACTCATTGACCAATCGCTGATCAATCACGGACATTTAACTGCAAGTATCTTTCTCCCCTTCAATTCTGCCTTATCTCTTTGCTGCTGTATTTTATGTCTCTAATTGCTTTGTAACACCATTTTTCTGTAAATATTTTATCTGCACCAATTTTGACCTTTTCAATATTAAACCCTATTCTGAAAAGTGTTAATCTTGCCCCTAAAGCTCTTAATGCAAGCTATAAACCAACCTGTTCCTTTGAAGAATGCTACTGTTTAGGATAAATCATCTGAATATTCCTGTCTGTGGTGACAGTGTGTGTTACAGGTGATTATTCTAAAATCACAAGTGGTATTGCTAAGTTCCGGATCTTCTGGCTGGCATCCAGAAGTGGTGGCAGTGAAAGGGTTAATTGCTCAAATTAGCCCAGTAACAATCGCTTGCAGGCTGTTGGCACTTAGATGGTGGTCCCGCAAGCTGGAAAATCTTTATGCTGGAAGCAGCTGAGAGTGGTATTGTTATGTTAGTGACAAGTGCGGTGTGAGATCAGGGAGGTCCTCTGTCACCAGTTAGTGAGGAGGGCAGTGATCTTATACCCGCATTCATCACACAAGTATTAGTGACAATGTCCCCATTAAAAAGAGTGTTATATAACTCAGAATGTAAAGAGCCAGGTGCAGTGCCAGAGGTAACACAAATCACTAAGTGTCCATGACAGGTGTCCCCAAGTGCAGCAAACTCTCTTACCAGAACCATAGGATCTACCATTTAAAAGAGATCTAAGAATGCATGGCCGGATGCATAATCTTGACAGCCTAAAGTATCCAGCAGCACCAGCTTGATGGTTGGTGCACCTACAGGCATCATCCTGGTATTTCTCTTTTCAGCCCGTGATTCACTTTAAGGCAGATGTGATCAGATTGGCTAATTAGCAGCTTGATCACTTCTGTGGGTGGCAGAAGGGCCCCCCCCCTCCCGCCGCCACTGTTGCCTTTCCTGGGCTCTACTGTCCAGTCGCGGTGCAAGGTCCATAAAGACATGGATGAGCGAGTTTTGGGTATAGGAACTTGACTGGCCTGAGTCCTGACCTCATTCTGATAAAACGCCTTTGGAATGAATTAGAGTTGAGACTGTGAGCCAGGCCTTCTCGTCCAACATCAGTGCCTGACCTCACAAATGCATTTGTGGAAGAATGGTCAAACATTCCCATAGACACACTCTTAAACCTTGTGGACAGCCTTCCTAGAAGAGTTGAAGCTGTTATTGCTGCAAAGGGGGGGCCAACCCAATATTGAACCCTACGGACTAAGACTGGGATGCTATTACCCACTTGCCGACTGCCGTTTATAAAAGCAATTCGCGCATGCGCGATTTGCGGGCCAGCGTGCGCTGCCGGCAGAGCGCTCCTTAAGCATGGCCGCAGGTCGGACAGACTTGATGTCCGCCGGCAACCCGCGACCGCCTGTGAGAGAGTAGTAATGGGGAACCGCCGATGTAAACAAGGCAGTTCCCCATTCTGACAGGTGGCATGACAGAGATCTACTGATCCCTGTAATCAGGATCAGTTAGATCTGTCATGCCCCTGCCAGCCCAGCCCCCACACAGTTAGCGCGCCGACAGGTTAACCCTTTCCCTGCCAATGATATTTATACAGTAATCAGTGGCTATTTTTAGATCTGATCGCTGTATAAATGTCATTGGTCCTAAAAAAGTGTCAAAAATGTCCCACAAGTCCGCCGCAATATCACTGTCCTGATAAAAATCGCAGATCGCCGTCATTACTACTAAAAAAAATGTGGCAACTTTTGCGCAAATCAATCAATGTACGCTTATTGTGATTTTTTTTACCAGAAATATGTATAAAAATACATTTTGGCCTAAACTAAAGAATAAATTTGTTTTTTTAAATATTTTTTTTGGACATGTAATATAGCAAAAAGAAAAATATATTTTTTTTTTCAAAAATGTTGTTCTTTTTTTCTTTATAACAGTGATCAGAAGTAACGCAGAGGTGATCAAATACCACCAAAAGAAAGCGCCAGGACGTCAGTTTTGTTTGAGTACAACGTTGCACAACCGCGCAACTGTCAGTTAAAGTGCCGCAGTGCCGAATCGCAAAAAATGCTCTGGTCAGGAAGGGGGTAAATCTTTCCGGATCTTAAGTGGTTAAAGTTTTTTTGTTTTTTTTTTCAATAAAATTTGTATTGGTTTTGTAATAATACAAGTATTACAGAAAAACAGGTAAGCTTTGGAAAGGTTTCTATCCCAATCAAAAAGTTATTTTTATATAGTTGGTCTTATTAACAGTAAAACATGGAACCACCTATGTGTACAGTGCAGAAATACATATGCGAGTCCTTGTATATATTTACAACATCATGTTGTCATTTACCTTGAGAAACTAGTGTTGAACCATTCGAGCCACGTTGACCACTGTTTGTTGATGTTAATTAGTCTACTGAGACTGCAAACATGCGTTCATGCGTGCTATGGTTATGAACTAGGGAGATTGCCTCATTTATCTGCAGGGGATCTGGGGACTTCCAATTTCTAGTAATAGTTAGTCTTGCTGCTATGAGAATATGAATGATTATGCATCTCAAGGGGTGAGGAAAAACTTCTATTCCTATATTTAGGATGGCTAGTTCTGGTGTTGGTGATAAGGTGAGCTTGGTAATATTCTGGATCAGTGTAAACACCTCGCTCCAAAAAGTTAGAATTTTGCTACAGCCCCAAATATGGAGTAGATTGTCCCTTTCTCTGCAGTTCCTCTAGCATGTAGGTGACACAGAGGGAGCGAAGCCATGAATACGGGTTGCGGTAAGGTACCGTCTGTAGCTTAGTTTGAGATTTAGTTCCCATAGGTTGGAGGCTCATGTGGCTTTATATGTGGTGGTTATAGGATCATTGTGTGGTAGTGAAGGTTTTGCCTATGTCCTTCTCCCAGGACTTCATTGGGGGTAGTTTTGAGAAGGAGTTTTTGTCACCTAATAAGCTGTAGAACATTGCAATGCCCTTTGTATTATGCGTGTCATTAGATAGATATGTTCGGGTGTTTTTGTCGATTGGAACCTGTAGATGCGTGTTCCTTATAAGGCAATATGAGATCTGAATGTACTTAAAATAGCATGTGGAAGGAAGAGAGAATTCTCCAGGGGCAGGTTAATTCACTTACAAACCAAGGTTTGATTTGTGCCAATATAGTTGCATAATAATAATCTTTTATGTTTACGTAACCTGCTCCCCCAGACATTCTGTGATTGGTTAGATTGGATCTGGAGCATCTAGGCCTGGATTTTTTCCAGAGATATTTTCCTAATGATTTTTGAAGAGATGTGAAGAATGTAGTCGGTACTGGTATAGGGAGGGATCTAAACATGTATAAAATTTGTGGTAATTTGATCATTTTAAAAGTGGCTAATCTTCCGAGACATGTGAGATGTGGTTTAGACATGTTCGAGATCCTTAGGTAGTTGTAGTTGAATAAGGATGATGGTTTTTTGTTTAAGTTGATTCCTAGGTACAAAATTTAATTTTCGGCCCAAGCATAGAATTAGTGTGATTCTAAATGTGCCTGCTGCTCAGAGGGTATCCCCAATGGTAATATAAATGATTTGGTGGAGCGAATTTTGTAATAGGATATTTGACTAAATTCATCAAGGATGGTGCTTAACGAAGCCAGGGAAGAAACCAGATTGGAGAGAATGAGAATTACATTGTCGGCGAATAGATTTATCCTATGATCCCGTGTGCCAATTAGCAAACCTTCAATGTTCTTAGAGGATCTAATTTTTTTAGCCAGGGGTTCCATCAACAAATTAAAAATAAGTGGGGCGAGTAGGCATCCTTGTCTAGTCCTGTTTGTTATATTAAAGGATGTGGATAACATGGACAAACAAAATATTTGAGCTGAGGGGTTGGAGTACAGTGCTAAGATCGCTGATACAATATGTCCCTGGAATCCAAATATTTTAGTGCTAGTTTTAGGTAGCCCCAGTGAACACTGTTGAACGCCTTCTCCGCATCCAAAGGTAGGAGCAGAGAAGGCGTTCTGGTGGATTCTGCTTGGTGAATTAAGTTTATCATTCTACGGGTAACGTCCGATGTTTCTCTCTACCTTTTACAAATCCCGATTGGTCAGGGTGGATCAGGTTGGGGAGAAGGTTCTCCAGCCTGTGTGCAATAACTTTAGCGTATAACCTAGTGTTGTGGTTTAAGAGAGATATGGGGTGGAAATTTTGGGGGTAGTTTGGTTCCTTACCTGGCTTCGGCAGTGTGATGATCTGTGCCTTCAGCATTTCAGTAGGGAGGGAGGCAGAGGAGGCAGCGTCATGGAATAGGGGGACCCGATGGTGCGTTAGTATATTTTTGAATTTTTTATAATATTCTCCAAAAAACCCATCTGGGCCAGGCGCTTTGTTTTTGGGCAATTAATGTATTGCCTTGTTGATTTCTTCTTTGGTGAATGTTGCATTTAGATATGTCAGATGCTCATCTGAAAGTTTAGGTAATTGGACCGAGTCTAAAAATGATTGTATAGATGCTTTGGGTTGGGGTGTACTGCTGTCCTCTTTTAGATTATAAAGCTCTTTATAGAACTCGCTAAATGCTTTAGCTAATGCTTGTGGGTTGTATAGCTTTTGTTTGGAAGTGTTGTGATATATATATATATATATAAGGGATATGTGTTTTAGGTCGTTGGCCTTTCATTTGTTGGGCTAGTATTTTCCCTGTTTTATTTATCTTTTTTTCAAGCATAAAATTGCATTTTATATTGTTTTGGGCCATGTCAAAATTATCTAATAGGAGTGTCCTAAGTTCAAGTTTCATTTAAAAAAAAATTGTTTTAAGGTCATTAGAGGGTGCTTGTTTGTTAAGGGCGTCTGTGGATTGGATATCAATTGGTTAACATGCTGTCTCCTTTGCCTTTTTTCCCTGGCTCCCATTTGTATAAACAGGCCCTGTACATAGGCCTTGTGGACTGCCCACAAGGTGTGAGTTTTTAACTGACCTAGATTTTACAGAGGAAAAGTCCATTAATCTGTTGTTTAGTGCATCTGAAAAGTATTCCAATTGTAAGATACGAGTGTTCATTTTCCACATAACAGTTGAAGATGCTCAGGGTTGTTTTCAATGGTGATACATACTGGCGAGTGGTCTGTCCATGTGGCAGCTAGGATTTGTGAGGAAGAGACCTTTTGTAGAGTCCATTTATCCATCAGGAAGAAGTCAATTAGGTTAGTAAGTGTTGTGACGAGGTGAGAGAAACGTAAAGTCTCTTTCTTCTGCGTGTTGGCATCTCCATACATCGTAAAGGTTCAGTTTAGGTAGTAGTGGGTTTAGGGCAGGCTTTCCCCGTATAGAAGTGGCTGTAGAATCAATTTGAGGGTCTGGGGAGGTATTAAAGTCTCCACACCATATCACTGCTCCTTGCTGGATCTTAGATACTTTTTTGTGAAGTTTACGGATAAACCTTAATTGATGGACATTCAGTGCATATACCGATAAAAAGGTATATTTTAATTAGTTGATGGGACCTACTAGGATGAGGTAATGTCCTTCAGTATCTGAGATGCTTGTCGCCAGTTGAAAGGGTATAGAATTTTTGAATGCTATGAGAACTCCTTTCTTTTTTTTGCGGCGCATTTGCAGTATAGACAGTAGAAAAGTCTTTGGATATACAGGAGGTTTGTCCTTACAAAGTGAGTCTCTTGGGGACAAATGATATCACAGTTGGATTGTGATGCTCATTTCCATAGTGAGGATTATTTCAAGGGATGGTTGAGGTCATTTACATGTCTGATATTTTGATCATTCAGAGATAACAGAGGTTCTTTTAGTAGTTTACAAGGCTTGATGCTGTAACTTGTGGCTTAACAAAGAGGTATTCTTGTGAATATAAAAAATGGTGGTTAACTTGTTAGCTGGTTACTGCAAAGTTCAGTATACTTGGTGCTGTATAACTTATAGCAACCTTACCTACTTAAGGTAGAAACAGAACTTAGTACAAACAACAAGTAGAGGGGGTGGTACCTTCTAATGGTATTGCTCCCTGGGTAGTAGTTCCTGTCAGGTGCTGCACATCTCGTATCTTCACAGCATAGACAATTGCCTTCAGATGACCCCAAAGATAAAAGTCTAAGGGGGTCCGATCAGGAGACCTTGGGGGCCATTCAACCGGCCCACGACGACCAATCAACTTTCCAGGAAACTGTTCATCTTGAATGCTCGGACCTGACACCCATAATGTGGTGGTGCACCATCTTGCTGGAACTATGATGTCGGTGATAGGGAATTGCTGGCCATCAAGTCAGCTTTGGAGGAATGGTGGTACCTCCTGGAAAGAGCAGCTCACCCGGTATTGTTTTTTACTGACCATAAAAAACATAAAAAAACCATATGCTGTGAAGATACGAGATGTGCAGCACCTGAAACTACAGATACTGGAAGCCTGTGCTAGCATTTCTCCTGCGGTGTTGCATTGACAATCCAACACAATGGGCAGCACATTGAACACATTTTATAAGTGGTCAGAAATTTGTAAGATTCTGATAAGCCCCCCGCCCACAGACCCCGACAACCACAGCCCAGGCCCCCCTGCCCCAAAGCACCCTCTCCCCATGTTGGGGGCATGTGGCCTGGTATGGTTCAGAAAGGAGGGGGCGCTCGCTCGTTCCCCCCTTTCCTGACTTGCTGGGCTGCATGCCCAGATAAGGGCCTGGTATGGACTAGGGCCCCATGCTGTCTTTTTTCACATTTTTCTATTATCGGGCAATTGTCGGAATTCTTTTCTTTACATTCATCTGTCGGTGGGGAAGCCAGCCCGCTGCTTAACAACCAGCTGTTTCTTCACACAGAAGTCGGATCGGTTGATCGTTATTCGACCGATCCAAATTCTAATCTTTCTGAAAAGTTGGAATTCTTTAGAAAATTATTAAATTAAACACATTTTAATGAAATTTAACGAAAAAGAAACTAAACAAATTCCGAAACCAAATGAAACGAATTCCATAACGAAAATAAATTAGTAACATAACAAATCTATCCAAAACAAATCTAAACAAATGTTTCAATTCTATACGGTCTAAAATAATCCATGGGCCTGGGACCTATTTTCAGCCAGTGTGTGCTGTGAAGGCTGTTTACCCCCCCGGCGGGGAGAGCTTTATTAATGACAGAGGGGGTGGAAGGGAGGAGACAGTTGTCAGACTTGTGGGTAGGGCCACTCTGTATACCATACACATGGAGCAGAGTGGCCCACCCATTGCACAGAGCCTCAGGCACATGAGTCTTCTTTCTGCCAAGCTCACCCTCCTTCAGGTCCACATATACAGGTCAGGGGCCACAATTTCTTCTCCCCTGCCCCTGGTTGCAGTTACTTAACTCCTTCACACACACATCCCAATGATTTGCTTGTGGCCCAGGTCAGAACTCCCAAGGGTTATCCGACCACTTGGGGCCCAATCCAGTTGAGGGGCCCAAATCACCTGGCGCATGCTACCTGAGAAGGGGTCATCTCTCACCGCCAGGAGGGTGACTCTGTTCCTCCAACCACCACCAGCTCAGTTTGCATTAAAAACACCACAGAACAGTAATGCATAACTACATAGAACACACTGCCTGAATACCGGTCCCCAACTGAGACAATAATGGAACAAGTTGATTCTTTGCTTGAACGTTACTTATAGGTATGTGATGTATGTAGTGCATCCCTCAAAATAGTTACTGGTTTTGAATAGTCCCATTCCCACCACATACAGCCAGGTACACAGTATTTTTTCTCTCTCTCTGGCTCAATGAAACAGACTGGGGGTATCTTTCATATTTTTATTGCTGAGTAAAATTTGGATAGGGAAGGGGAAGGCATGAGATACCCCAAAGGAACTGAAGTAACTGAGGACTCTGCTCACTACACTGGCAGAGAAATTCCACAGGGGCACTGCAGAAAGGCTTTAGATTTCCTTAAGAAAACCTTCACCGCAGCTCCGGAAGTGCTATCTTCTCCCCAAACAGGCTCCCCTTGTGTGACACATTCTGTTCTAGAGTAGCTCGCAGCGGCATCACCGTGTGGTGGGCATCATCCTCAAAGGCCTTAATAGCTTAATAGTCAACTCTACCCGTCAGCTGGCCTGGAACCTGACACAGGCATGTGTCACTCTCCATACATCCTTACATTTTGAGATAGGAATGAGGGACATCAGTAAAAGTTTGTAGGCATAGGACACATCCCCTGTCATGCCCCCTTAAAGGAGAATTAAAAAAAAATAATTGGTAAAACCTACAAGAGTTTTTTTTACCACTACTATTCCTTTATACCGGCTTTTGAAATTTACAAATGCAGCAATATAGAAATTGGATGAAAGATTTAGCACTGGGAAACACTTTTTGATAGATAAATAGTGCATTTTATATACAACTATATATATCAGACCAAAATGAGGGGCAAATGAGGAGGAAAGAGGGACAGAGGGACTTTGTTCCAAAAGGGGACAGTCCCTCCAAATCAGGGACATTTGGGAAATATGCACTCTCCAGTCTCTCCTCCCACTCTGCCAGAGGAATGTTAGAGCCATTGAACTTTGGTATTAGGGCTCAGGCTGATCCTAGCAGAGCCATGCTGGAGACCATTCTTCTTTCCACACCCACTGCAAGAGACATATCCTGCCGACTACGCCAAGTGTAGGTCGGGTGCAGCGCGGTGCGGTTTGCAATAACATGCATAGTTCAAGGGTGAAGTAAAGAACTTGTATAGAATAATGCAAAGGCAGTTCACAATAAACCCAATGGGAAGACAGCCCAACCGGCAACACTTATGGGTACCAACAGCGCATAAAGCGCAGGTTTCAATCAAGCTGACAGCATCTGTAGCGAAGGGAAGAATTTGGCATAAAAATGTGACAATATGGCCAGTATACATTGCTTGTACTATACCACACGTGTATGTTTTTTGCAGTTTGGTTCTTAATAAAAAATGCTGGTAATGCACTTGGTGTTTGCGACCTCCAGTTTGCCTCTTACAATACTCTGCTTTAGTCTAGGTTCACCTCTAAGTGGGCTGTGCTTGATGCAAGGTATGTTTTGCATTTTTTAAATCCAGTGCCTATGCATGCAATTTTCACATAGCCGGAGTCCACGGCTCCGGAAGGAAGAGGGGCGAACATGGATGCAGCCTACAGCGGGGACAGTGCGGGCATCATTTGCAGGTATGTGTCACATAATGTGCTAGTATGCGTTGCATACATCGTGCTTTTACATTGCAGGGAGTAAAAAAGGAAGTAAAAACAATCAGGGTTTTATTCCCCCTTTAACTGTATATCTTGTTGCTAAGGAGCAGGCTGCCGTGTCCTGATCAACCAAGGAGTAATCAGCTGTCAACAGGGTTCCCCACTGACAGTTGAATGTAAGATTAAAAAGAACCTGTCACTAAAAAAGCATCACCTATGTGATGAAAAAGAAACAGGAAAAAAGAAATGCAAAAAATGTAAAAAAAAAAAAAAAAAAATAGAGTTACTCCCACGTACATAAAATCCCCCCCCCCCCCCAACACGAACGTAAAGACATAAAGAAATGTGTCAGGGATACCTACACACAAAAACATTGATTACAATACATGTTGTGTACATATATATATGTGAGAGCAATCATTTTAGCACCAGAGCTCCTCCGTAACACTAAACTGATGACCTATGGGGGGGGGGGGTTAAAAACGTTGCCTGCAGAAAATATAGGGTGCTGAAGTTTGTTGCAATTTCACAGACGCACACAAATTTAAGGTATGATATTGGGTATCTATTTACTCAGCACTATCTCGTCTTTTATATCTTACTAAACAAATGGGCAATATATTGCATTTTTGTGCCCTAAAATTACCTTTACTGTATTTACTAACATTGTGTTTCCTAGACCTTTGCGCTAATATCGTGTAAGATAAAAAATTGGAACTACCAACATTTTATTCTCTAGGGTGTCTGCTTTCAGAAAATATATAATGTTTGGGGTTTTATGCAATTTTCAGGGATAAAATTATTTTTTCAAACATGTGAGCAAAACAACGCAAAAACAGCTCTGGCAGCAAAAGGGTTAAATCAATGGTGCACGTTTTTTTAAAATATTTCACTTGAATGATTAAAAACACTGCTCCCTACTAAACCAACGTTTTTTGTTTTTTTTCAAAGGTGTGTGTCCCCCAGGCATCCCTTACTGGCATTTCAGGTTTTGCTGCATTTTCGGCAGTTGAAGGGAGTGTCAGACCAATGAGGGTGAAACACATACAAAGACAACTGAACTTTAAGTCATCAAAATAGAACATTTGAAGAGTCTTACAGTTTTTTTTTTTATTAGAAATCAGTAGAAAAAAGCCTGTCCCTTGCCAGCATGCTGCAGAGAAGGGCCTTTGTTCTCTGTGGAAGCAGTGATCTCTCTGCAGAGGTCCAGCTCACCCCCTGCTGAGTCAGATCTAAAGCTTTCAAATCAGCAGGGTGCATGAGCTTCACTGATTGGAGAGTTCTGTTTTTTTTTCAAACTTAATGTTTTTTTTTTTTCAAGTAAAGAGCATATACAGGTGATATAATTTATATACATACATATGAAAGTAGCATACAACTCAGTACAAGGTATTTTCACTAAAACTTCGTGGAGATTTCAAAATTAGCAGAGTAGAGGTGTTACAGACAAGTTGAACCTAGGGAGAAAGGGTTGGAGGGACAGGGCGCACTGCCCCCGGGAATGGGACAGCGCGTCCTGTCAGCGCAGAACCGCAAGGAGTATATGATAAAGATTTAGGGAGCGAATAATGCGTATCAAACAATGTCAACAGTATAACAGTGCACAGTTTCTCTAAAGAAGTTGCTGCTTAGGATGGCAAGTTACACTTGGGGTGATGCAACCATAGAGTCCATCTTTTCTGAAAAAGTGGGACTTGGCGTACATATATTCCATGAGGCATTGATTGTTTATAGAGGAGAGGATGTCAGTTATAGAAGGTGGATCTGAGGATTTCCGGTTCCTGGCGATGGATAGTCTGATGGCAATAAGTACGTGAGCTAAGATTGCGTGGGTGCTGATGAGGCCATGAGTCAAGTTCTAGCCCAAACAGTATCAGTTGTGGAGAGAGAGTTGCAGTTTTACGTAAGAGATCTGATAAGAATTTGGTAACATCGTGCCATAAGGGGGCCAGTTTGGGGCAAGACCACCAGATGTGTATGGTGGTTCCTTTATGACCACAGGTTCTCCAGCAGTGGGCTGTGGTCGTGGAGTAGATATTGGCGAGCTTCGATGGGGTAAGGTACCGGTTATGAAATCGTTTTTGTACTCCTTCCCAATGGGTAAGGCATTTGGAGAATTTCGGAGGAGATTGAAGTGTGCGGAGCCATTGCTGGGAGGTGTACGTGCAATGGAGCTGTTTTTCCCATTTTAGGATGGTGTAGAAGTAGGATATGCCCTTTGTGGAATTTGTGTGGAGATAGAAGCATAGCTTGCCTCAAAATTGGATTGGTTGAGCGAGACACTTTAGCAAGGATAGAGCGGAGTCTGAAATATTTGAAGAGGTCCTTGGCTGGGATCTGAAATGTATTCCTCAGCTGTTGGAAGGAGAGAAGCACAGTTTTATCATATAGGTGAGCTAATGAAGTAACTCCTGCTTGTGACCAGTTGGATAGAGAGATGTCTGGCATGATGGATTGCATGTATTGTAGGGGTAGTTCGTTGAGGACTACTTGAGGTATCCCACCTGAGAGTTGCAAGAGAGAATGCCATATTCTAGTCGTAGCATTGACAGTGTAAAAAAAGTTGTGTTGTTTCTGATTCTGTAGCTGTAATGCAGAGAGTGTTAGCTTAGGATCTGTTGCAAAGGCTGCTTTTTCAATTTGCAGCCAGGGAAATTGCGTGACTGGGGCCCACCAGCTTTTTGCTTGTTCAAGTATAGTTGCTTTATAGTAGGCGTTGATGTTAGGTGCATCCATTCCTCCCATAGCAGTTGGTGAGCATAATGTAGATCCTTTAATTCTTGGATGCTTATTGTTCCAGATGAATGACAACACAATTGCTTGCAGTTTTTATCGAGGTGAGAGCTTAAGAAGGGTATAGGTAGAGTTCGGAAGATACAGAGTATATGTTTTAGTAAATACATTTTTGAGAGTGCTATGCGACCTGCCCATTAAGCTTGTTCACTTTTCAAGTTTTGTATTGTCTTTTGTAATTTGACCACTAGTTGAGCAAAGTTTTGTGTAAGCAGCTCTGAGGGCGAGGTCAAAGTAATACAGAGATAGGGAAGATTGGAGTTTGGAGCCCAGAAAAATGATGTGATTTTGGTAATGCTAAGTTTGACTGGATTTTCTTGATTGACTCCAATCATGGCTGACTTAGAATAATTTATTTTGTATAGAGATGCCTCACTAAAGAGGTCTATGGTTTGGTGAATATGTGGGAGTGAAAGCTGAGGTTCTGTAATAGAAATTATCACATCATCTGCATAAAGGCCGATTTTGTGTTCACATGCATCAATATATATGCCACGGATAGAGCTGTTTGAGCATATGGCTATTGCTAAGGGTTCCATTATTAGAGAGAAAATGAATGGCGACAGAGGGCAACCCCGCCTTGTGTCATTAGATATTTTGAAGGAGTCAGAGAAAATCCCCGAATTGACCACTCTAGCATTTGGGGCTGAGTAGAGAGCCATAATGGCTTCTAGAAGAGGGCCTGAGATGCCTAATTTTAAGAGTACTGCTTTTAGGAAGTTCCAATCGACTCTGTCAAACGCATTCTCCACATCTAAGAATATGAACAGAGAAGGCGTCTGACTACGCTCCACCCACTGAAGCAGACTGACATATCTCCTTGTGCCATCTGATGCCTGTCTACCGTTCATAAACCCCACTTGATCTGGGTGAACAAGTTGGGAAATCACAGAGGACAAGCAGGATGCTAGGAGTTTGGCATAGAGTTTCGTACTGGTATTTAGCAGCGAGATCGGCTTGTAACTGGCTGGATCTACTGCTGGTTTGCCTGGTTTGGGAATAGTGGTTATTGTTGCTGCTAGCGATTCTTCCGGAATTGTACTGGTCTGTAACATATGGTTAAATGTTTGGAGTAGGAGTGGGTTGAGCATGTGCACAAAATGTTTATAGTATTCATTACTGAAGCCATCTGGCCCTGGTACTTTGTGAAGTGGTAGTGAAACTATCACCCTTTTTAAGTTCGGACTCGGTAAAGGGATTAGAAAGGTTTTGTAGTTGGTCATGGGAGAGGGATGGTAATTTTAGGTTATCAAGAAAGCGTGATTTATCATGCATAGTGGGGGCTGCGGTTGCTCCGGACTCGGCTAAGTTACAAAGTTGAGTGTAGAATTGGCTGAAGCGGTCGGCTGTAGCTTTGGGATTAGAGAGGCGAGTTTTATCTTGGGAGAGAAGATAGGGAATCTTTGCTTGAACTAAGTGCCTTTTAAGTTGCTTTGCAAGGCAGGCCCCTGGTTTATTATGGTGGGCATAGAAATGTAACCATAATTTCTTTAGGACTAGGTCAAAGTTAGAATGGAGGTAGTCACTCGGGGCCTTTCTCAAATTCCCTAGATTGCTCCCTAATGTTGAACTTGGATTTGCTTTGGTTTTTCAAGAGTGTTAATCTGATCTAATAATTTGGAGGTGGTAGCATTACAGTTTTTTTCCTGGACTCCAAACTTCATGAGGAGACCTCTTATAACTGCCTGGGCATTCCAGCAGGTAAAAGGACATGTCACAGAATTAGCATTATGTTGAAAGAATTCCGTAATGGCGGATTCAATATGCTTCTGGTAGTTCAGGTTGGTCAGTAGGGAGGTATTAAGTTTCCACCTTTTGCCCACTGACATGTGATTTATGGGAAACAGTTTGATTGAAATTGGAGCATGATCCGACCAAGTGATGTTGCCAATTTTTGCTTCTTGGATGGATTGCAGGGTGATTTTGCCTACCAGAAACATATTGATCCTGGAGTAGCCATTATGAGTGTGCGAATAGAAGGTGAAGTCCTTTTCAGTGTTATGTAAGCATCGCCATGCGTCATAAAGATCTTCCATTTAAAGAAAGTTTGACATGGCTGTGGACCTCTTCCTCATGGGATTGGAAGTGTCCAGTGTCGCATCAACGATTGATTAAAATCCCCCCATATGATAAGGGGATGATGTCTAAAGGGAGCTAGTTTTTCTGCATTCTAGTTGATAGAACTGTGCTTGACAGGTATTAGGGGTGTAAATATTTACCAGAGTCATTATTCGGTCATTAAAGGTGGCATGTAAGATAATGTATCTGCCTAGGGGGTCAATCTCGGAGTGTAATAATTTAAAGGTCACTGTAGAGCGTATGGCTATGAACACTTCTGCTTTTTTCTTAGGTGCTTTTGACATAAAGCACTGTGGGAATTGTTTATGAGTACAAGTGGGCGGTTTTGAAGCCGTGAAATGTGTCTCTTGGGCACATATAATATCAGCCTTGCTGCTTAATGCCCCTTTCCAAAATAGTTGTCGTTTAAAGGGAGAGTTGAGGCTTTTAACGTTTAGGGATGTTATGTTGATAGCCATGGCGCAGAGTGTTGGGTTCAACAGGATACAGTAAGGGAGGATAAAAAAAAGGAGGACACCTGCTATTCTGCACTCTTAGAACTCGTAACAATGAGGAACAAATAATTTAAACCACTAAACGGTAGTTGCTAAACCAAAGTTCAGTTGGATTAGGAAGTTTAAAAGAGAAACAAAAAAAAAACAATTAAGCAGCAGATATCATCAATCGTAGCTAACTGGGGTGTAATGAACCACGTATTTGAGAGAGTGAAGCCTGTCTCTTGTAGGAAAAGACCTCTGGAATGGGAACAGTGGTCTCGTGAGTACAGCGAGGTAGGAGTGCCTCTGGCAGACAGCAGGAGACTGGATGCTGGAGTGGAGCTGATAACACCGGACAACAGACAGCTGGAAACAGGAACAGCAGCAGCAGACAGCGATGACAGGAGCTGGATGCAGAGCACAGGACAGCAGACAGCTGACTGTTAAAACAGGCAGGAGGATGGTCAGACAAGCCAGGTCAATCACAGATGAACAGAACAGCAAAATCGGTAGGCGAAGAATGGTCAGAGGCAAGCTGGGTTCGGCAACGGGTATCAGGCAGGCAGAAATAAGCAAGCCAGGTCAGGGTAGGAGAAGGCAGAGTGGTCCAAACAAGCCGGGCCAATCGGGTAACGGTTCAGGTAGTAGATAACAGGCAAGCACGTAGAGGAACTGACAAGCTGCAGATCACACAGCACTACAGCCAGAAAGTCTGACTTCCTTATAAAGGCCCATGTGATGTGCTGGCAGAGGTGCTGGGTCCTAGAGCCCTCCTGCTCTGATGGATTCTGGATCCTAAAGTCCTGCTGCTATTGGTGCCCTGACAACATCCCTGCGCATCCGTACATGTGCGCGCCTCCGAACGGTTGTGGGAACATTTGTTTGAATCCGTGCATGCGTGCGCACAAGCGTGCACGATCGCAACGCTCGTCTGAATCCCTGACATTGCCCCCCCCCCCAAGGGGCAGCCTGCAGATGCCCATCAATGTTCTTTTCTCTGGGTGAGACTGGAAAAAGGCTTTAATCAGTCTTTTTTGCATGAATATTTGATTCAGGTTCCCAGGAGTTGTCTTTTGGTCCATAACCCTTCCATTTATTCAGGAATTGGCTCTGACCTGGTCTTTTCCTGCAGTCCAGAATAGCCTCCACCTCATACTCCTCGCTTCCATCAATGAGAACTGGTTCTGGTGGTCTGGACCCTCTATCAGGAAAGGGGTCCGTTACAGCAGGCTTTAGCAGGGCAAAATGGAATACCGGATGAGTTTTCAAAGAGTCAGGTAATGAAAGTTCATAAGACACCTCGTTGATGACTGTTGACCGGAAATGGGCCGATGAACTTGGGTGCCAGCTTCTTGGAGGGACAAGTCAACCGGGGATTTGCTGTAGAAAGCCACACCGCTCACCTGGCTGCAACTTCAGCTCCCCCTTCTCTTCTTGTCAAAAGTCCTTATGTTGTCTGCCTGTGCTTTGGCAATTGCTTCCTGAAGAACCGTGTTGTTCGGACTCAAGAAATCCACTGTACTCTGTACCACTGGGACTGCGGATTCAGGAGTAAAGTCAGGAAAGAAGGACAGGTTGAAGCCATAATTTGCGAAAAACGGGGATTGCCCCGTGGCCGAATGACTGCCATTGTTCTAAGCAAACTCCACAAGTGGCAGCAGGGGTACTCAATCATCCTGGAAGAAAGATGTAAAACAGCAGAAGTACTGTTCCAAAGTTTGATTGGTGCGTTCCGTTTGCCCATTGGTCTGCGGATGATAGGCTGAGGAAAATGCCAACTTGATCTGTAGTAGCTCGCACAGGGCTTTCCAAAAGTGGGAAGTGAACTAGGCTCCTCGGTCAGACACGATATTTGTTGGTACTCCATGTAATCTGGCAATCTCCATAATGAAGATTTGAGCTGTCTCTACAGCAGAGGGAGTGCTCTTCAAGGGTATAAAATGAGTCATCTTGGACAGACAATCGACAATCACAAATATTGCCGTACAGCCCTTGGAAGGTGGTAACTCAACAACAAAGTCCACGGAGTTCATCTGCCAGGGTCTGTCTGGGATGGGCAAAGGTTTGAGTAGGCCCCAGGCTCGGCTTCTTGCTGTCTTATTCTGGATACAGACAGGACAAGAATTTACGTATTTCCTGCAAAAGTCCTCCAACTTGGGCCACCAGAAAGTACGCTGCACCAGTTCTGTGGTCTTGTGAATGCCTAAGTGACCTGCCAGGGGATGGTCATGCAGACTTTTGGTGTTGGAGGAAGGTGGACTGTGTCTGTGTCTGTCTGCATAAGTGGATCCGCCCACCCATGTGAAAGATAATGCAAGCAGGGAAGCTCATACAATAGACAGGGGGATTAGGCAGGAAAGTGACAAAACTCCCAAGCCATAGCTGTTGAGTCAGCTGTCTGTTCCCTCCCCCTGCTCCTCTGCTCCTCTGTATCCCCCTGCTCCTCTGGTACCCCCATGCTCCTCTGGTCCCCTCTGTGCTCCTCAGGACCCCTCTGATGCTCCTCAGGTCCCCGTGCTCCTCTGGTCTCCCCATTCTCCTCTTGTCCCCATGCTCCTCTGGTCTACCCCCACTTCTCTGGTCCCCCATGCTCCTCTAGTCCCCCCATTCCCCTTTCCCTGATCCCCTTGCAGAGCTCACCTCCTCTCCCTGGCTTTGTCCCCCCCATGGTCTTCTGGTCCCCAACATTCTCCCCTGGTTCCCCCCTGCTCCTCTTTTCCCTTAAATGCTCCTCTTGTTGCAGTGCTCCTCTGGTTGCCTCCTCCCCCTTCTCTGGTCACCCCCCCTCTCATACCAGCACTCACCTCCTCTCCCTGGCTAGCTGTGCAGTATGTGTGCAGCAGACGGGCTGAATAAAGACATGATCCTCAGCGCTGAGATGCTGATCATACGATCTGCAAGACAGGCAGCCACACACAGTTGTAACATAACTTCATTCGTCTGGTCTTTCCTTCCCCCCACTCTCTATCCTTCTAGCGCATTATGTAAAAACAGTGAAGGCGCTGCAATTGTGAATTGCATATAAGGGGAGTGACCTGTATATATACACTAATGTGCATTGTAAGTGCAAGCAGGGCTGGTGCAAGGATTTTTGACGAGGGAGGGAGAGAGAGAGAGGAGAGAGTGAGAGGAGAGAGAGAGAGAGAGAGAGAGGAGAGAGAAGAGAGAGAGAGGAGAGAGAAGAGAGAGAGAGGAGAGAGAGAGAGAGAGAGAGAGGAGAGAGAGAGAGAGAGGAGAGAGAGAGGAAGAGAGAGAGAGAGAGAGATGTCAGGGGGGGTCAGAGAGGAGGGGGGTCAGAGAACTAGGAGGAGGGGCTCCAGACCTAAATTGAATTGAGCATCTGTGAGGCATCCTCAAATGGAAGGTGGAGGAGCACAAGGTCTCTAACATCTGCTAGCTCTGTGATGTCGCCATGGAGGAGTGTGAAGCTCTGGCGAACGCCACGCCGGAGAGGGTTAAGGCAGTGCTGGAAAATAATGGTGGCCGCACAAAATATTGACACATTGGGCCCAATTTGGACATTTTCACTTAGGGGTGTACTCACTTTTGTTGCCAGCAGTTTAGACATTAATGGCTGTGTGTTGAGTTATTTTGAGGGGGGCAGCAAATTTACACTGTTATACAAGCTGTACACTCACTACTTTTCATTGTAGCAAAGTGTTATTTCTTCAGGGTTGTCACGTGAAAAGATAGAATAAAATATTTACAAAAATGTGAGGGGTGTACTCACTTTTGTGAGATACTGTATATATACACTGAACATTTTCAGTCTATCTGTACACCTAGGCATGTACTGACAATCAGTGCATCATAAAAACATACATGCTGCTAATATAGAGACAACAATATTAACAATAATAAATGATGACCATATAATAGTATTGGTTATAAGAATAAAAAGCTAATGCTGTAAAAGAGAGGGGGGCCGAAGTACACATACCTATATTATTGTATGGATATCAAGTTCCTCATTTAAGCCATTTGGTGCCAACGAGTCTAGGGTATATATCCAAAAAGTTTTGCATTTGCACAACCGTGAAAAACACTCAAGCTCAGATACATTTTTGGGTATAGCCTCAATGACCCACACCTGTAGGCCTACAGTAGATCTGTTATTAAGTTCCAGGAAGTGTCACAGGCCACTATGTTGGTCAAATCCCTCTTCGACAAATCAGCGGTGTTTGCCAAACTGTTGTCTCAAGGGGCGGATAGTACGGCCAACATATAATAGTTTGCAAGGACATGTGAGACGATATACGACATAGTCAGTAGAGCAGTTATATAACTGATATAAAGTGTAGGTTTTTTCTCTATGTTTAAAATATTTTTGGCAAGGTCGCACAAAATCTAAAGTCTTGCATAAAGCTTTACCACACCGATACATCCCCTTTAAAGGTATTAAGCACAGAGGATTGTCAGCTTTTTGATCTTTTAGTTTACTTGGGGCTATTTTTTTTTTAAGTGTAGGGGCCCTTCTGTATGTTAGTTTTGGCTTGCTTCCAAGGATGGTGTTAAGATGGGGATATTCCAGTGCCTGTTAAGAATGTGTTCCATTCTTTTAGATTGGTTATATAATCTAGTGATAAAACAAACAGGTGCTTTGTCTTGGGTTTTATGAGTTTTGGGTTATTTTCCCTGGAGAAACAAGTGCTTCAGGATACCCTTTTTCCAGAAATGTTTGCTTAATATGTCTACTATGAGATATAATTATGTTCTCTGGTACAATTTTTCCTTAATCTGCAAAACTGGCCTTTGGGGATATTCTTTATCCATTGATGATGATGACAACTATTGAAATGCCCATTGTGGCTTCAATGAATAGTATTACAAGTGTTTTTTCAGTCTACATAGACTCATTTTTACAACCCCTGGCCCAGAACCTTCAGTCGTATATACACGACTCTATACTACGTCTCCTTGAACTTCTAGCTCCCTCTGCTTGCCTTGAGCACCAGTCTTTCCCATCAGGATTTGTGGACTATAATCTCTGAACTAGATTCACCCATCTCCCAAGTCTACTCTGAACTTTCAAGTATCTTACTCATTATAGTGTGTCATATGTGGCCTGAGCACTTGCAATTACTCTTCATTACCACTAAAGATAGAGGGTGGGGGTTAAAATTCCACTGACCACTAATGATAGAGGGTGGGGCGGGGGTTAAAATGCCACTGACCACTAATGATAGAAGGTGGGGCGGGGGTTAAAATGCCACTGACCACCAATGATAGTGGGTGGGGTGGGGATTAAAATGCCACTGACCATTAATGATAGCGGGCAATGTGGGGGTTAAAATACCATTGACTGAAGAAAGATTATTTATTTGCAAATTGTATAATAGAAACAAAGAAAAAAGTATTTTTTTCATTTATATACCAAATAATATAAAACCCAGTGGTGATTAAGTACCAACTAAAGAAAGCTCTATCTGTGTCAAACAACGATAAAAATTTAATTTGGTTACAGTGTTGCATGACTTAATAACTGGCATTCAAAGTGTGATGGAGTGGCGCTGAAGGAACACATGCTCATATATGGTGGCGCAGTCCAGTTATTCAGATATATTGGAAGAAAGTATTGAATATAATTAAGAGGATATTGAATTCTGAGATTGAGCAGGACCCTTGGCAATGTCTCTATCATGCTAGTAGAGATTCAAGGATTAAATACAAATTGACCGTTATACTATTTATATTAGATGCAGCGAAGGCATTAACCCCAAAATATTGGACATCAAAGAAAACTATGACTTCCATAGAAGTGGATAGCATTAGATTAATGGAAGAGCTGATATATTTACATAGGGATAGGTATGCAATTCGCCCCCCCACCCCCTTTTTTTTAGACTGCCTTCTCTCTTAAGGGCGGAGTGGATGGGGGAAAGTCATTTTTCGGGACACCTAAGTATTCTGTTAACAGTAAGTATGTTATTTCACCCATGCACTGAGTGTAAAATACCCATAAGGGCCTGGTGGGAAGAAGGACCCTTGTTCCTGTGTGGAAGCAGTGGTCTCTCTGCAGAGTTCCAACTCACCTCTAGAGTAAGAACTCTCCAATTAGCAGGGCGCCTGAGGTTTGAGTGATTAGGGTCCTCGAAGACTTGGATAAGAACAGTCAACAAATCAGAAGCTAGCAAAAAATGTCTTCCTCCAAGTCAGGAAAATTAAGGTAGAACTATAGGCAAAATGGGTTTTTCATTTTGGATAGAGTAAGGAAGGGTTATGACCCCTGTACCTTTTTTTTTTTTTACCATCTGTGTCCCATTGCAAAGATTTACCTTCACTTCCCATCCCATAGCCAAACAGGAAGTGAGAGGAAATCCTTGCTAATTAAGGGAATTCCTTGGGGACCCCCAGGTCACCAGAACTAGTGTCCCTGTTGGAATATTTCCCCTCTGTTACTTTTATGAGGACAATGCAAATTTTGAAATGTTCTTTTACTTTCAATGATAATGGTAAACAGGACAAATAGAGAGGGTGAATCTCCCTAACAGGGACACAGACAGCAATAGAAACCTGACAGGGGGTCTAATCCATCTCCACTCTATCCAAAACAAAAAAAAACTTTCTGCCTCTTGTTATACTTTAACCACTTGCCGAATGCACTATAGTTGAATGATGCCAGGTCTGGGAGGGTGTCATATGACGTCTTCCCGTGATCACACCCCCTGTGGAACACGGGCGGCACACTCTGTGATTGCAGTGTCCTCTGGACACTGCTGATCACAAATTAAGTTACAGGACTAAACAGTGGCTCGTTACCACCTGATCAGGTTTGTCCAATCACAGCTGATCGTGATGTAAACACGTTATCAGTATTCCTTTCCTCATGCTGACAGTGTGAGGAGATGTGAAGAGAGTCAATAACTGGCTTCTGGAAAAGGGAAAGCTACACTGATAATCAGAGAACTGATTATCAGTGCAGTCCCAACAGTGCACACTAGCGCTGCCAATCAGTTCCCATCAATGGTTCCTCATCAGTGTCACCTATCAGTGCTGCCTATCAGTGTCCATCAGTGCCACCTATCCATGCACATCAGTGCTGCCTTTCAGTGCCCATCAGTGCTGCCTATCTGTGCAGCCTCATCAGTGTCCATCAGTGCAGCCTATCAGTGCAGCCTCATCAGTGCTTCCTCATCAGTGCCAATCAGTTCAGCCTATCAGTGTCCATCAGTGCTGCCTCATCAGTGCCCATCAATGCCACCTATTAGTGCCCATCAGTGCCCATCAGTGCTACCTATCTGTGCAGCCTCATCAGTGCCCACCAGTGCCACCTCAACAGTGCCCATCAGTGCAGACTATCATTGTTCATCAGTGCTACCTCATTAGTGCCATATATCAGTGCCCATAAATGCCACCTATCAGTGCCCATCAGTGCCACCCATCAGTGTTGCATATCCGTGCAGCCGCATTCGTGCCTCCTCATCAGTGCCCATCAGTGCCACCTATCAGTGACCATCAGTGCTGCTTCATCAGTGCCCATCAGTGAAGAAGAAAAAATTACCCGTTTGCAGAAGTTTATAACAAACTACATTTTTTTTAACTTTTTTTGTTTATTTAGCAAAAATATAAAAACCCCAGTGGTGATAAATACCACCAAAAGAAAGTACTATTTTTGTGAGAAAAAAATGATAAAAATTTCATATGGTTACAGTGTAGCATGACCACGAAAGTGACAGAGCTGAAAGCTGAAATTTGGCCTGGGCAGGAAGGAGGTAAAAGTGCCCAGTAGGCAAGTGGTTAAATATTGTCTAAAATAGAGGCAGTGCAGTTGGATGTGGGGCTACTCCACTAGGATATTGATAAAGTGTGGCTATCCATAGCAGAGCAGGGACTGGGCCAGGCTGAATATGTGGTTGCTGAACACAGCACTGCTCTTCGCTCCCTGCAGACAAAGATCCGGGTGCTGGAATACAAAGCATAATATGCAGAGAACCACAACTGGAGGAATAACATCCGCATTGTGAGTGTGGCTGAGGGCACTGAAGGTGCAAATCTGACAGTGTTTGTGGAGAATCTACTGCGCACCCTGTTACCTGAAGCCAGTGGTGGCTGGTGGTTTTTTTTGGGGGGCGGCAAACAACCATCTACCCCCGAGCAGCATCCATCCCCCCCGCTGCTGTTTGGAGGTCGGTCTGGCACTTACCCCATAGTCCTCTCCTGCATGGCGGCTTCCAGCTCCCCCCTTCCTCCTCCTAGGCAAACAATAGGATTGCCTGTCCTTTCAGCCAATCGGGTGATGCATGTCAAAACCCACTTCCTGATTTACCGGGAGGAGGATCAGTGTTACAACAGCGGAAATTAATTTGCTGTTGTAACACAACTGGGTGGGCTGAGCGCGCACTCTCTGCGCCCTGAGCCCACCCTATATTGAACCCTATTAGAGCCTCTGGCTTTAATCAGTGCTTCTAAAAAAACATCCCCTCCCCATTGGAATTCATGCACCGATGCCCAGAAAGGGGCTGGATGCATGGATGGGGAGGGTGGCCCCCATGCATCCTTAATGGATGGGCTGCCGCTGCCTGTGACCCAGTTCTCTCCCTACTACACCATGGAGAGAGCTCATCACATTCTGCCCAAGCCTGGACTCCTGGATACACCACCCTGCACTTTTATACTGCATTTTTTGAATTTCAGGGACAGAGATGAAGTTCTCTGGGTTGCCAGGGTGCAAGGAGACCTCAATTATTTAAACAGCAAGTTGCTTATCCTCCTTGACTATTCTATGGAGGCACAAAAGCTTTGGAAGTCTTTTGAGCAAGTGTTAGGACTGCCAGAAATTCCAACCATCACTCCCATTTCCTGACCAGTAATCTTGTTATCCCAGTATCAGGTGGAGAATGGTTGTGATCCTGTAGCCACAATTCTGGGACCTCAATGGTAAGTGCAAACAGGCCCAATCTAGGAACAACAAATAAATAAATGACTCACGGTTAGTAGAGGGAGTAGTTGGGAGCCTAGGGTGACCCAATGTAGGTAGCAAATCCAGGCAGGGATCCAAGGGGTTTACTGAAGACAACGTCAGGGACAGGCAAAGTTCAGCAACAATCGGTCAACGTAGTACAAAAGGGCAATCCAAAAGCGCAGTCGGGAACAAGCAAAGTTAGTAACAAGCAAACAAACTGGTATAATCACAAGCAGGGACTGGAACCTATACTAGGGCAGAGACAAGAAGGGGAAGTGAGGATTTATAGGGTACTAAATGAGGAGACTGCCAGCAGCTGGCCACTGGGTGAAGTCAGAGTCCAAAGCAGCAGAAACCCAGAGCTGCACAAAGATTAGAAGTTTCCCCTGTGGCACAGGCAGCAGGAAACCAGACCTAAGAACACCAGGTCCCAGGATCGGATCCCAGTCAAGGCATGACACCAAGTTAACGAGGCTCTGTGGACCCACAGAATTCACTACAATGTTCTCTTCCTTGCCCGTCTGTGGAGTCAGGATGGGGAAATGGTCTGGTTCTTCACCTCCCCCCGCGAGGCGTCCACCTGGCTGGAATCATTGCCACCACTTCATTGAATATGTGTAATTTTTTAATGTTATATTTAATGATTTAAAGTAATCTCACGACCATCATGACCATACTCCACAACGGTTTTTATGATACAAGTTTGTTTTATTCAAAAATATTGTAAGTGTACAGCTGTTTTTATACAATAAATCTACAATACAGAGTCACACTATGTACAGTTGTTTCCTTTTCATACATATCACCATGGATTATTGTGACATCTGAAGCTAGCGATTCGCACCTCTGGAGCTGGCAGCTGGATGCTGGAGTCCTGTACCCGTGAGCGGTTGTGGTTCATCCCTAATAACTTCCCCATGGCAGATTATGTTAGCGTTATAACCTCATGCTAAGCTCTGACCCATGTGCTGTATAGTACATTTGTCCACCTGTTCTAGTAATCTTGCCAGAATCTGCCATCTTATCACTTGACACTTATCTGCATGTGCCTTTTGAGATTCAGGCTACTTCTTTGGAGGACCATTAGAGATTTTTTGCACTCTGTAGCGTGCCATGTTAACACTTACCTCTATGCACTTTGCAGGCCAAGTTTACTCCTTTGAACATACACTAGAGACTTTTTGCACTTTGTTGTCATTTTAACACTTATTGGTATGCACTTTGGAGACCATGTTTACTCCTTTGAACACACAGCAGAGACTTTTTGCACTTTGTTAACATTTACCTGTATGCACTTTGGAGACCAAGTTTACTCCTTTGTACGCACAGCAGAGACGTTTTAAACTTTTGTGCACACAATCACTTTATATTCACGATGGACTATTTTACTTGGTTTATTTAATGCACATATTTGTGTGACATGTCGTTAGCACAGTTTATATATTTATAAGATTATTGCTCACCATTTAGCGCCACTATATTGGTTACAATTGTTTACACACTATATGTCTAGTTGGCAGCTTACTAGTCACAATATTCCTGTTTTCCTTTCATAGCCTGGCCATTTTGTTAGGGAATCTCTTGATTCTTTCCTAACTTTGAGTTTGATGCATCTCTCTCCTCTACCATTGGGTGGCACTGCTGCTGATGACATTGAAATGCATATGAACTTGGAATATGAATGAAAAAGGTTGCTCTAGCCATTGGGCAGGGTTCTTCTTGAGCTCCATGGTTTGCTGGGAGAGTCAGGTGATCGGGGCTCTGTGCCACCTGGATGGCTGTCTGGGTGGACATATGTTTAAAAGCTCCCGGAGCTAGGCCAGAATCCTGAGGCCTATCTGGGATTTCCTGGAAGTTAGGCAGTCTGAGGCCTACCCAGGACAGGAAGGAGGTTGGTGTAATGATATCACGTGTGGGACACACAAGACTTGCAACCATTTTGTGCAGGGTCAGCCATGAAGGTTCTAACTTAGGAAAAACACCCTGCAATGACCTTACTCCTCTTCCCCCTTCCCGTCAGGTTAGGAATTCCTGGATCACCGTACAGGCTCCAAAAGGTCTGGAGATGTTTTGCCAAACCTGATCATAAACAAATAAACCAGGTCTATTAAGAGACAGCACAGGATGCTTGGATAATGAGTGCCGTAAAAGAGAGGAATTCGGGCAGATGTAACTTCTCAAAGACCCTTAATCAATTTTAAGCATAGAAATGTACCCATGTTTCATAACTCCAGATAGGAACATGACATCTTAATAAAAAGTACATATTTGAATGTGGAAATTCATACTGAACGAATCAAATTAAAACATGACCAGATTCAGACGTGCCAGGGGGAAGATCACTGTCAGATGCCTCCTGGGTGACACGCGCATCCCAATTATGCTGTGCTTGGTGTCCCTGGACATTGAATTCAATGCTGAGCCATAATTTCTCAGTTTCAGGAATGAACTTTGTACATGTGGGAAAATATTAACATTGATATGAAAAACTGTGGGTACGGGAGGGTCATGATGCATTGTCCGTCCCGGACAGCCCATGGGCCCTCCTTACCCATGTTAGTGGTCAGGGGAATATGGCCCCACCATTTCCAGAGAAAATGGGGAATAGACCGGACTGTGCTGAGTTCTCACTTTACAATCAAAGAACAACCTTCTGAGAACCTGTGGACTCATCGATGAATCTCTGATCAATCACAGACATTTAACTGCAAGTATCTTTCTCCCCTTCAATTCTACCTTATCTCTTTGCTGCTGTATATTATGTCTCTAATTGCTTTGTAACACCATTTTTCTCTAAATATTTTATCTGCACCAATTTTGACCTTTTCATTATTATACCATATTCTGAAAAGTGTTAATCATATCCCTAAAGTTCTTAATGCAAGCTATAATGAACCTGTTCCTTTGAAGAGCGCTACTGCTTAGGATAAATTATCTGAATATTCCTGTCTGTGGTGACAGCGTGTGTTACAGGTGATTATTCTAAAATCATAAGTGGTATTGCTAAGATCTCGTGTCTTCTGGCCGTAATCCAGAAGTGGTGGTAGTGAAAGGGTTAATCACTTGAATTAGCCTGGTAACAATCGCTTTTAGGCGGCTGGCACTTAGACAGTGGTCCCGCAAGCTGAAAAATCTTTGTGCTCCTCTGTTACCAGTTAGTGAGGAGGGCAATGATCTGATATCTGTGTTAGTCACATATTGGTTGGCAGCGTGTTGGATAGTTGTGCCTTAACCACTTGCCGACCACCGATCGGCATTTGACGGCGGCAAAGTGGTTCTGTAACGTGGATCACCGTCATATGACGGCGGCCGCGAGATCGCGCTTACTGTGTTCGGGGAGGGCCAGGGAGCGGGTGCGGCGGAGTCGATCTCCGCCGGCCACCCAGGATGCCCCCCCCCGGAGTGAAAGAACGGAGGTCCGTGTAAGTGAACACGGACCTCCGTTCTGTGAGAGGGGGAAGGGCTGTGATCACAGCCTTCCTGTACATGGAGGCTGTGACCACTTCCCTTCCCCAGCTAGGGCAGTCCCCATACAGTTAGAACACGCCCAGGGAACATAGTTAACCCTTAGAACGCCCCCTGCAGGTTAACCCCTTCACTGCCAATGGCATTTACACAGTAATCAGTGCATTTTTATAGCACTGATCGCTGTATAAATGCCAATGGTCCCAAAAAAGTGTCAAAATGGTCCGACATGTCCGCTGAAATATCGCAGTACCGCTAAAAATCGCAGATCGCCGCCATTACTAGTAAAAAATAAAAAAAAATAAAAAAACCCAAAAATGAATTCTCATCATCCGTAAACACGACCACTTTTGCGCAAACGCCAATTGCAATTTTTTTATCACAAATATGAGGAAGAATATAAATCGGCCAAAACCGATGAAAAAAAATGTTTTTTTATATTTTTTTTTGGATTTGTATTTTAGCAAAAAGTAAGAAATGTGTTTTTTTTTTGCAAAATTGTCGCTCTTCTTTTGTTTATAGCGGCGATCAGAAATGACGCAGCGGTGATCAAATACCACCAAAAGAAAGCTCTATTTGTGGGAAAAAAAGGACTCAAATTTCGTTTGGGTACAACTTCACACGACCGCGCAATTTTCAGTTAAAGCGACGCAGTGCCAAATCGCAAAAAGGGCTCCGGTCCTAAAGCTGGAAATCCTTCCGGGGCTGAAGTGGTTAAGAGCATTCAGTGCATTGTTAGGAATTAGCTCTGCACTGAAGGATTGCAACCTTTGTGGAAACAGTCGTTAGAGACCAGCTGGTGCATATTATTTGTTTTTTAAAGAGACATACTGCAACAACTCCTTCCTACAGCTCCTTTCTATCTCTGCTTTCTGTTCTATCTTTTCTGCTTGCAAAATGTCTGGGGTATCAGGGCATAAGAAGATGAGCAAAGATGACCTGACTGCTGAGTGTACAACAAGATGCCTTTACATCTGTAACAAAACTCGTGGAGACATGATACAGGCCCTACAGTAGTACGATATACAAGCAGACCAAAACTCGGGGGGAACTTGAAGCTGAAGGGATTCCCAATACTCCAGAGCCCAGTGGTTCAGACTCGAGGGCTTTACAGGATAGGCACACAGAGACTGACATGGGAATACCACTGAATGTCCCCTCTAGACCACAGCAGCAGCAGGAGCAGGCCAGCCCTAGATTGCCTGCAACCAGCATAGACTCTCCTCAAATGCAGGAAACACTACAGCACCTCAGCGAAACAAATTCTGTGATGTACCTGCAGTTTCTGGAACGCCAAGTGGCGGCTGAGAGAGAGGCTGCAGAACACCTGGCTGAGAGAGAGGAATGCCGGGCTGAGAGAGAGGCTTCGCAGAGAGAGGCTGATCATCGGCACAAACTGGAGATATTGAGACTCCAGCAGCAATGACAGGCTCAGAACCTCGGATCCCTAGGGACACCTCTTTGCCTGCGAGCCCAGGCGCCAAATTTCCAGTCATGGAAAAGGACAGTGACATTGACGTGTATCTACTGTCGTTGAGAAAACTTTCCGTCAGTACTATTTGCCCCCAGCACAATGGGCCTGGTACCTGACTCCAGGGCTATGAGGCAAGGCCCTAGATGCGTATGTCGACCTACCAGTGGAGCAGGACGAAGTCTACGAAGCCATAAAGGCTGCGATCATTCAGAAATATTGACTAACCCCGGAAGTGTACCGAAAACGGTTTAGGTCCCTGCAAAAGGGACCTGGGGACTCCTATATGGATGTGGTAAGCTTTACGTACCATTTTCGTACCATTACGTAACAGCAGACTAAGAGCCTGAAAGCCAATTCTTTTGAGGCCCTGGAAGATCTCATCATTGAAGATCAGCTCTTGCACATCTGTCCTCTAGACGTCAGACAGTTTGTATTAGAGCGGAAGCCCGGTTCTGCTAAAGCTGCAGCAGAACTGGCAGATACTTTCATCAGCACTCGGGTATCGGACCATTGCAAGGCTCCACCGAATGGCTGGAAAAGGGGAAAATTGTACGTGGCAACCCCTCCTCTGCCTGCCAACCAAGCTTTGCAGTGGTCTGAACCTGCAGTTCCTGGTGCCAAGCCCTCCCTGACTGACAAGCCTGGCCATCTTAAGACACAGTGCCCTGAGCAGAAGCAGATGACATCACCTGGCCAGCCGGCCAGAAACTCTTCTTCAGTGCTGTTCGTCCACAAGAAAGCTTGGGCAACCACCGCCAACTTGCAGCAAGTCACCATGGGCAACTGTATTGGAACTGGTTTCCGGGACACCAGAGCTGAAGTCACTTTGGTCCGACCAGAGGTGATAGAAAGAAGGGACATTATCCCTGGGAAGTTTTTTTACCCTCACCGGAGTTGGGGGGGAACCGCTCACGAATACCCCGTGCCCATTTTTATTGATTGGGGTGCTGGGAGTAGAATTAAAGAGGTGGGAGTCTTGGACGAGATCCCCACAGGTGTTCTGTTGGACGCTGACTTAGGCACCCTTGTGTCGTACTATACCTTTGCTAAGAGCACCCAGGATGCTCCCACGGAACGCTCTGAAACTACCAAGGTACTGTTTACAGATGTTGGGGTGATATCTGGGAAACCTATGGATGGACAGAGGGAGGGGGAGGGTGTATTTGAGGCGCAGGGCTCTCCTTTGGCTAAGCAAGGAGAGGAAGTCCCCCTGCACATGCCAATATCAGATGCATGTGTAGTTGATGATAAGAATGTCATTACCGAATGTAATAATGTTTTGTTTTTGTTGAATGTCACCCATAATGCTGACGGGGGCAGGAGAAACCACCTCTGGCTGCGGAGCAGAGGAGTGGCCCAGATGGTCCATTTCTGTGCTCCGATCCAGAGGACTGTTCCTCCCAGCCGAGGTCTTTGTGTGTCACTGAAGGGCTGGCTGGTCCTTGCGGTTCTATGGCAAAACTAGCACTGCTGACACACACAGGCCTTGCGGCATTCAACAGTCTAGCTGTCAGCTTCCCTGCTGAGAAAGATAAACAAAAGCCTGAAAAAGACAATGAACAGATGGGTTTGACAGGTCTGCCAGCCGGGGGCCTGGAGACTGGAACGGTTAAACCACTGCTCATTGTGTCCAGTCATCCTAAGAGGCATGGGTTGAAGGTGTCACCTGATATGGTCTGTGAGGATAAAGGTGAAATCAGAATGGCCAGAGACAGTAGACCTCAAGGGGAAGAGATAGGTGTCCGGTTAGATGAGGTAGCTGACACTCGGGGAGTGGGCTTATGCCATCAGCTACCAGTGCCCTTCTCCCTCCATGTACCTGCGATGCTGGCAGTGCTTAGCGCATGTCATGTCAGGGTCATGGGAAACCCTGGGAGGGTACACCATGGCATCTACGGGGTGGGCAGCAGGGTGTATCCTCCCCTCACTCCTGCAACCTAACTTGTCTCACAAGAAGTGCATACAGGTGGGGCAAAGGAGACTGAGGGAATACTGCAGTTAGGGCTCATTCAAGGAGCTTGGACAGCCTGGACACCCCCCAGTCATCTTGGTTCCTAAAAGAAGTCAGATGACCAGGCTTCTGGGAGGCCTTACAATTCTGAATACCTGCCCTGTGGTTGTGGTCTCCCCCATGCCCAGGAACCATGAATTGCCAGAGCAACTGGCAGGTGCCTGCTGTCTCACTATCATTGACCTGAGCAGGGAGCGTGGACCAACCCCTCTAACACAGAAGGCTCAGGATGAGTCAGCCTTCATCACCCCATGTGGCTTGCTTGCCTTGGCCGCAATGCTACCTAGGGTTGAGGGCGGGATGGAACCTTAGACAGTGACCTGCTTCAGTGGCCTGGAAGGGATTGGCCCTGTCTGGGTGGAGCTCCTGGTGCTCCTGTCAGCAGTCCTGAACAACCTGGCAGGGCCCACTCTGACAATTCCCCCTGATAGCTGTCAGATGGCATGTCAGCGGTTCGGTACTGGGAACAGCAGGGAGGAGAAAGCACCCAGAGGTTAAGAACTGGGAAGGTTGACGCTAGCATGGCCTGGCCTACTCGTCAAGTCAACATACCAGTTGTGTCATTCCTGGGTACAGCTGGCTACAATAGGATGCGGGAGTGCCACTATAGGGGCCCAGCTGAACCTGTGACTGACCGACCAACCTAAGCACCAATGGACATGGTATCCTTAATGCCAGTGTGTAAGGAGGACCATGCCCTCCTGACAAAGGTACTGGCCGGTGTACCTGAGACACGGGCCCTGGAAAACCATGGTCCATTCCTGGCGCACACCGGTGTAAATACCTTTGGGTCAGGTGCAGCCCTGGGCCAGAGGGAGAGGACAGAAGAGAAATATGTCATCCTCTACCTAGGCAGGAAGGCACCTCCTTGGTTAACCTATGCCACTTATGAACAGAAGTGTCTTGTGGTCAGGTGGGCACCCCAGAAGCTGCCACATGATCCAGGTGGTTACAGCCGCCGGGTATGCACCCATCACACTCCTTAAAGGGAGCCTGCTTCTCCAGCAAGGCAAATGGGCCAGTCCACACAAAGGTAAATTCCTTAGCCAGACACCCTTGTGGTGCCACATGCCAAGTCAGCCTCAGGGGGTTGCGTCAGGAGGGAAATTGGAGTCCCCTCCCATGCAACCACCTAAGCTGGGAGATGTAATGATATCACGTTTAGGACACACAAAACTTGCAACCATTTTGTGCAGGGTCAGCCATGATGGTTCTAACTTAGGACAAACACCCTGCAATTACCTTACTCCTCTTCCCTCCTCCCATCAGGTTAGGAATTTTTGGGTCATCATACAGGCCCCAAAAGGTCTGGAGGTGTTTTTCCAAGCCTGATCATAAACAAATAAACCAGGTCCATAAGAGATAGTGCAGGATGCTTGGATATTGAGTGCTCTAAAAGAGAGGAATTGAGGCAGATGTAACTTCTCAGAGACCCTTAAGCAATTTTAAGCGTAGAAATTTACCCATGTTTTATATCTCCAGATAGGAACGTGACATCTTAATAAACAGTACATATTTGAATGCGGAAATTCATACTGAACAAATTGAATTAAAACATGACCAGATTCAGACATGCCAGGGGGAAGATCACTGCTGGATGCCTCCTGGGTGACACGCGCATCCCAATTATGCTGTGCTTGGTGTCCCTGGACATGGAATTCAATGCTGAGCCATAATTTCTCAGTTTCAGGAATGCACCTTGTACATGTAGGAAGATATGAACATTGATATGAAAAACTGTGTGTACGGCAGGGGTCATGATGCATTGTCCTCCCCTGACAGCCCATGGGCCCTCCTTACCCATGTGAGTGATCAGGGGTATTTGGCCCCACCCTTTGCTTCCAGAGAAAAGGGGAATAGACCGGACAGTGCTGAGTTCTCACTTTACCATCAAAGAACAACCATCTGAGAACCTGTGGACGCATCGACGAATCTCTGATCAATCATGGACATTTAACTGCAAGTATCTTTCTCCCCTTCAGTTCTGCCTTATCTCTTTGCTGTTGTATATTATGCCTCTAATTGCTTTGTAACACCATTTTTCTGTAAATATTTTATCTGCACCAATTTTGACCTTTTCATCATTAAACCTTATTCTGAAAAGTGTTAATCTTGTCCCTATATCTCTTAATGCAAGCTATAATGAAGCTGTTCCTTGTGAAGAGTGATACTGTTTAGGATAAATCATTTGAATATTCCTGTCTGTGGTGACAGTGTGTGTTAAAGGTGATTATTCTAAAATCATAAGTGGTATTGCTAAGATCTTGTGTCTTCTGGCCGTAATCCAGAAGTGGTGGCAGTGAAAGGGTTAATCTCTTGAATTAACAATCGCTCTTAGGCAGCTGGCACTTAGATGGTGGTCCTGCAAGCTGGAAAATCTTTGTGCTGGAAGCAGCTGAGAGTAGTATTGTTACGTTAGTGAGAAGTGCGGTGTGAGATCGGGTGGTCCTCTGTCACCAGTTAGTGAGGAGGGCAGTAATCTGATACCCACGTTCATCACATTTGGGGCTTAGTGTAAGGAAGCCTAACCGAGTTTGTGGGTTCTACTGGCCTGGAGAATTCATCTTTGCAGAGGTGAAAGGACACAGTCACTAGTCGGTGGGACTACTACTCCTATTGCCAGAGGCAAGTCATAAGCCAGGGTCAGAGGTAAAGGGGAACTGTCGCCACTTAAAGGGACAATATTCCTCTTATCAGAGATCAGAGGGCAAAGTCTGATAAAGTACCAGAGCAGCCTTCTTCGCCAGCCAGTGACGGTGAAGAAGTGGGAAAGTCTCAGTGGAAGTCAAGCTAGGAACCCAGCAGGATAAAGGGGGTGACGCTTGCAAGAAAGTTCAGCAGGTGAGCTGAAGTGTGAGGAAAAAGGCCCAGCAGGCTAGCGTGGGTTAAGTTCAGGAGACACAGCAGGTGGCTGTGTGAAGGGACCCAGTGGCAGTGGGTGTCCAAAGAGCCTTGTTGGGAGGCTGTGAGTGTAAACTCATGAAGTTGCAGCGGGATGCTGTGAGATGGAGACCAGATCTGCGCAATGGGGATATCAAGTTGGGTATGTGTATTGATCTGTGTTGAAGTCAGAAGTGCAAATTCAGTACTCAAGGAAATAGTTCTAGTCAGGCACAGTTCAGTCGGAAGGCCTGTGGGACAATGGAGTTCTGTTCCATAAGTCTTGGAGTCTGCTAAGTGCTGTTGCACCTATCCAAAGCATGTCCTGGCCCCAACCCTCTCTCCCCAGTTCTTGAAGAGAAAAATACATCTCTTTTGTTCTGCATCATCAAAGTGTTTGAAGCCCAACTCAATTCTTCTATCTGCACCCACCATGCCTAGTAACCCACGCTGTGAGGATGGATGTTGGCCATCCCTGACTCTAAAGGTCACCATTAGGTCTGCAGAGGTTGGGGCCTTTATTCTGCTGTTAAGCATTCACTGGTGGTCCAGTTCCTACAGAGGTAAAACCCTCATGTTTGTATCCTGCAGGAAATGCACCTGAAGGGTTCCAGAGTTGTCAGTCTTAAAAAATCTTGGGTAGGTATGCATTATTATGCTACTTATTCCACATACACTCATGGGGTCAGCATCCTAGTTCAGAAATATCTTTCATTTTGTTCAAATGGATCCAGAGGGTAGATTCGTTGTTCTGCATGCCCCTATATATGAGAAGAAAGTGGTGATTGTAGGGTTGTATATACCGCCACCGGTCTCTACTCTTTGATGCTGATTTTGTTTTATTGCTGGGAGATTGTATTATGGCCCCTTGTCTGGATCTGGACAGACTACATGCTTCGGCTTGTGCTTCCCCTGACCTTCGGCAATGGTTTCGACTTTGGCCCTAACTGATGTTTGGAGACACATGAATCTGACTCTGAAAGAATTTACCCATCATTCAGCAACGTATAAAACTCTTTCCTGAATTGACATGGCTTTTCCCTTTTCTTCTGCACTTTGCTGTATTAAGAAGGAGTCTATACTCCCTTGATAAGTGTCTGATCATGCACCTCTCTGTTTAACCCTTAATATCTCTATTCCCCCAGGGCCCCCGCGTCTTTCCAGATTCTGGGCAATGGAGGAACGCTTGCAGGAGCCATTAACTGCATCTATTTGCAATTACTGGGTGTTAAACAATGCCTCTGCATCTCCCTTGTTGGTGTGGGACTCCTTTAATTTATGGGCTACAGGGGAGTATATTTTTTTGTATTGCACACCTTCAAAAGGAGGCGTCCCTTTCGTTGGATGAACTGGAGGAGAAGGCAACTAGGCTTAAAGCAGCATATATTTACAACCCAGACTGGGCCCATTATCTGGCATGGTGGCAGTTTTTGCGTAACCTCTCCACTAATAGGCTAGAGTAAACTAACAAGGCCCTGTTATACTCCGCTCAGAAGGTCTTTGAATATGGGGACAAGAATGGTAGATTACTGGCTTGACTTGCTAAGGGGCAGATCCCAACGACACCTATAGGCTGTATCAGGGATAAATAGAGCCGAATGCTCTCATCCTCAGAGCACATTAATGCCCGATTACTTAAGTTTTTTTGTTTTCAAAAAGGTTTTATTGTTTTATACAGATCAAAAAAGACCAAATTGCATAAGCAAGTACATAAATCGTAAAAGTTAGGCAATAGGATAACAAGAAATAATCACGGGGAACCCTGAGATGCCCAAATACATAATCTAGGATCGTGGGATGTACCGAGAGGGAGCCTGATCCTAAGAATAGTGGGTCGTCTCAGTCCTCCACCGGCACCCCTCGTGGGATCTATCAACTTAAGTTTTTTTAAGGATATTTACTCCTCTCGTGTAAGTTTCTTGCTGCCTGATCTATATACCTTTCTATATGATATCCACTTCCCCACATTAGCCGATTGATAGAGAGCAGTCGGAGGCAAATATCACTCTGGAGGAAATTCAATAGGCACTTGGGAGGTTGCAGGGTGCTAAAATGCCAGGGGCGGACAGTCTTCCATCTGAATTCTACTCTAATTTTATAGACTTATTGCCCCATAAGTTATATCCCAGTTCTCTGATTTTTCTTCTATGGAGTTGCTGCTTGAATCCATGGAAGAGGACATTTTTGTGTTGGTTCCCAAGCCTGGCAAAGATCCTCAGGACTGTGCTTCATTTCGGCCCATATCTTTATGAAACGTTGACGCAAAGATTTTTGCTAAAGTGTTGGCTGGTCACCTTGCTAAGTTTATTAACCACTTGCTTACTGGACACTTAAACCCCCACTCCTGCCCAGACCAATTTTCAGCTTTCAGTGCTCTCACACTTTGAATGACAATTACTCAGTCATGCAACACTGTACCCATATGAAATTTGCGTACTTTTTTTCACACAAATAGAGCTTTTTTTTTGGTGGTATTTAATCACCTCTGGGTTTTTTAATTTTTGCGCTATAAATGAAAAAAGACCGAAAATTTTGAAAAAAAAAACAAATTTTTCTATGTTTTTGTTATAAAATTTAGCAAATTAGTAATTTTTCTTCATAAATGTTGGCCACAATTTACTGTTGCACATCTTTGGTAAAAATAACCCAAATTAGTGGATATTATTTGGTCTTTATGAAAGTTATAGAGTCTACAAGCTATGGTGCTAATCATTGCAAAATTGATCACACCCGATGTACCGACAGCCTACCTCATTTCTTGAGACCCTAACAGGCCAGGAAAGTACAAATACCCCCAATTGACCCCTTTTTGGAAAGTAGACATTCCAAGGTATTTAGTAAGAGGCATGGTGAGTTTTTTTGAACTTGTCATTTTTTCTCATAATTCTTTGCAAAATTAAGATTTTTTTTTTCACAAAATTGTCATTGTAATGGGTTATTTCTCTCACATGGCATACGCAAACCACAAATTACACCCCAAAACACATTCTACTACTCCTACTGAGTATGGCAATACCACATGTGTGGGACATTTTCACAGCCTGGCCACATACAGAGGCCCAACACGCAGAGAGCACCGTCAGGTGTTCTAGGAGCATAAATTACACATCTAACTTGTTGACTACCTATCACACTTTTGAAAGTCCTAGAGCACCAGGACAATGGAAATGCCCACAAAATCACCCCATTTTGGAAAGCTAACACCCCAACGTATAATCTATGAGGCATAATGAGTCTTGTGAACGGTTCATTTTTTTCCAGAAGTTTTTGCAAAAAGTGGAAAAAAATGAAAACGCATTTTTGTTTTACACAAAGTTGTCCATTTATAATATATTTCCAACACATAGCATGTACATAGCAAAAATGACACCCTAAAATACATTCTGCTACTCCTCCTGAGTATGGCGATACCACATGTGTGAGCCTGGACACATGCAGAGGCACATTATGCAAGGAACACCATCTGGTGTTCTAGGGACACACAGCATGCACATACCAAAATACCTTCTGCTGAGCAAATGGTAAACAAAAGATTACCTGTGGGTTTAGTAGCACAGTTGTCCACAGAAGGATAGCACTGGTCCGGGCAGCAGGCAGGAACTTGGTCAGCGACAGCGAACACAATTGTTCAGGCAACCGACAGCGAATGCAATTGTCCAGGCAACAGGCAGGAATACTGTCCATAGCCAGTACAGGCGGCATGCAGGGATACTGTCCATATACAGTCCAGGGACAGTGCAGGCAGAGATATTATCAACAGTGCCAAATGATTGGTCCTGGTAGTAGGTAGGAACATGGCCCATAGTACAGGTAGCAGCAGAGGTGTGGTCAGTTCATGCGGCAGGCAGAGGCATGATGGCAGTAAGTCCTACAGGCAGCAGGCAGAAGTGGGGCCTCGGTCAGGACAGAATGAGGACAGGGGTAGAGGCTTCTCCCACCCAATCTCTATGAAGCCTCCAAGACTCCAGACCCTAATCTGGGAGAGAGAAAACAAAAACAATGTTTCCTTCTTCCAGAAATAACATTCTGGAGCCCCTCACATATATGAGACCCCTGTGTTGTGAATCCCACTACTCCAGCAGCAGGGTACAAGATCAGTCCAAGAGGCAGGCAAAAAACATGGCCAAGCAGTCCAGGGTCAGTTCCAGATCAGGCAGAAGTATATACAGAATCGGTAGGCAGAAGCGTGGTCGATTAACAGTTCAGGGTCAGTTCCAGATCAGGCAGAGGTATGTACAGAATAGGTAGGCAGAAGCGTGGTTGATAACATACCAGGGTCAGTTCCGGAGCAGGCAGAGATATGTACAAAAGCGGCAGGCAAAGTCGTGGTCGAATAACAAGCCAGGGTCAGTTCAAGAGCAAGCAGTGGCATAAGGGGTGTGAATGTACATGGCAGGAACTGGGGATTAATAATCACAAAAAATGTGTTAAAGTGTGATAGCGGCAGAAACAGTCACCTATGCATAGGCCTGGTTGGGAAGGGCACTGGGAGCAATAATATGCAGTGTCTCTTCTGATTCCTCTACTGGTACACACCTTACATTTTTTCTGGCGTCTTTGGCCTGTTGGTCTGGGATGGATCTTATCAATAAAATGGTGTTTGGAGAGTCGACTAAGAGAATCGGATCAAATATTTTCTGGCGGGCCATTCGGGAATAGTAGGGCGGTGATTATTATCTTCTGGTAGCCAAGGAAGGATTGGGCGCTCTCGGTGGACTTTCGGTAACATACAGGAATTATATATGGCCAATTGGAAAAAATAAATCGCTACTTTTTTGTACCAGTGATATGTCCGTCTTGTGACAAGGTATGGTTCCAGCATTTGGTCGTTGTAGTCGACTCCCCCCATCAATAAATTGTACTCATGTACACATCTTGGCTTCTGGATTAGGCCATTCCTTCTGGGAATCTCCACGAAGGTATTATTATGAATTGACAGTAGGTAGACATCCCTTCTGTCCCTCCACTTCACTGCCAGAATTTCCTCATTTTGCAGGCTCGCTGTCTCCCCTCTTCTTAACCTCATATTGAGGAGCCGTTGAGGAAAACCCTTACTGTTCGTTCTGACAGTGCCACATGCTGGTGTGTTCTTCAGGCGAAGGTGTCGGAACAGAGGCAGACTGGTGTAGAAGTTTTCTAGGTATAAATGGTAGCCTTTTTCTAGAAGTGGATAAATAAGGTTCCAAACAATTTTTCCACTCGATCCAAAATAGACGGGGCAATTAGGGAGATGCAGCTGGGAGTCCTTTCCTTTGTACACTATGAAGGCATAAGTGTACCCCGTGGCTCTGTCAGATAATTTGTATACTTTGACCCCATAGCGGTTCCTCTTGCTTGGAATAAACTGCTTTATTCCCAGCCTGCTGGTACATTTTACCAGTGACTCGTCTACACAGACATGTTGGTCTGGGGTAAACACCGGGGGGAATTTCTCTGAAAAATAATTAAGTATTGGCCGAATTTTATAAAGCTTATCGAAATTGGTGTAATTTCAGGGAAGGCACTGTGTGTTGTCGTTGAAGTGCAGGAAGCTCATTATCATTAGGTATCTTGTTCGGGACATTATCATGGAGAAGACTGGCATGTGGTCGATGGGGTGGGTTGACCTATAGGATTGTAATTCATTCTTTTTGTTGAGTCCCATACAAAATGTGAGGCCCAAAAAACTCTTGAACTCCTCCATTGTAAGCTCTCTCCACTCAAATGGGCGTGAATAATATGATGTGGGATTGTTTCTAATAAATTATTGTGCATATAAGTTGCACTGGGCCACAACTGAGGCAAGCATGTCCTTTGTAAAAAATAATTTGAAAAAATCCATTGGTGAAAAATTGTCCATGTCCACATGGACTCCTGGCTGGGCAGTGAACGGGGAAATTCTAGCTTCTCCTGGATCAGAAGGAAGCCACAATGGATTTTGAAGGGAATAGGGAAGGGCAGCATGGGTCCTAACCCTTTGGGGCTAAGGTACTGCGGTGCTGGTGGATGGCCGTGCGGTGCTGGTGGATGGCCGTGCGGTGCTGGTGGATAGCCGTGCGGTGCTGGTGGATGGCCATGCGGTGCTGGTGGACGGCACTGCGGTGCTGGTTGATGCTACTTCCTCCTCACTAAAACGCCTTTGTCTAGCGGGTGGACCATCTTCCTCCTCTGAGTCAGTCAGTGTTTCACTGCTGAGCACAGGCTCATACTCGACATCAGACTCAGAATCTAAAGAGGAATCCGAAGTAGAGAGCTCCCCGTTGCTCTCGTTGGCCGCAGTTAAAATTCGGTATGCCTTCTCGGTGGAAAGGGTTCTTTTGGTCATATTTTTGTTGATGACTGGCACTGGCAACTGGCACAGGTGGGCACTGGTGACAGATGTGCACTGATGAGGCAGCACAGATGTGCACTGATTATAAGGCACAGATGGGCACTGATGAATGACACAGATGGGAACTGATGACACAGATGTGCACTGATGAGGCAGCACAGATGTGCACTGATTATGCCGCACAGGTGAGCACTGATTATGCTGCACAGGTGAGCAGTGATGACTGGCACAGATGGGCACTGATTATGCGGCACAGATGGGCACTAATTATGCGGTACAGATGGGCACTGATTATGCGGTGCAGATGGGCACTGATGACTGGCACAGATGTGCACTGATGACTGGCACAGGTGGGCACTGATGACTGGCACAGATGGGACACAGATGTGCACTGATGAGGTGGCACAGATGTGCACTGATGAGGCGACACTGATGATTGGCACAGGTTGGCACTGATGAATGACACATGTGTGGGCAATAATGAATGGCACAGGTGGGGGCGATGATTGGCACAGGTGGGCACTGATACATGACACAGGTGGGCACTGATAAATAGCACTGGCACTGACCCTGATGGGTACATTTTGGGCACTGTTTTGGCACTTTGGGCACTGTAATCAACTGGTAATGCAGTAGAGATCACTCACATTAAATCACAGAAGCTCTCCTCCTCACACGCTGTCTCTGTGTGAGGAGGAAGAGCCGTCCATGAGAGATGATCTCATATGTTTACATTTGAGATCATCTCTCATTGGACATCCCGATCAGGTGGTAAATGGCTGCTGTGATTGGCCATTTACCACGATCTGTGATCTGCAGTGTCCAAAGGACACAGCGATCACAGATCTTCCCCGATGTGCGCCCTCACGGGCGCACCGAGTGCGCATGACCGGGAGGACATCCATTGACGCCCTCCCGGCATTTTAGAGCTGCGCTGTAGCCGTCAATCGGCTATGGCGCAATTGGGAGGAGGTTAAGGACCTAACAGATGTGGATCAGACTGGGTTCATGTCGGGCAAGGGAACTGACATCAACATAAGACACCTCTATTTGAATATCTCCATCCCCCATGATAATTCAGGTACCAGATTTCTTGCCTCACTTGATGCCAAAGAAGTGCTTGACTCGGCCGAGTGGCTGTATCTCTGCCATCTTAGGTTTGGCCCGAAGTTCCTTCATGGGCTCCAATTGCTCTACAGGGCCCAGAGGGTGTGGTTCGCACCAATAACTGGCTCTCTGAGTCTTTTCTCCTCTATCGTGGCCCGCATCAGGGTTGTTCGCTGTCCCCCAGTCTGTTTGCCCTGGCTTTAGAGCCCCTGGCTATTATAATCACAAAATCTCTTAAGGTCAAGGACCTGTGGGTAGGGAATTTAGAGGAGAAGTTGTCCCTATACCAGAACAATGCCTTGTTATATCTTAGTGATGTTGGCCCATCACTCCTGGCTACCTTGCAGATTTTTACACCTTTGGTGCCTTTTCAGGAATTAAGATCAATTGGTCCAAGTTGCTTCTTTTCCCATTGATGAGGGTATGGTTAGTTCGGCATGTTCCTCTCCTCTGCGCTGGGTGGACGAGTTCAGGTACCTAATGGTTCGGGTGACTAAGCAGTTACCCAAATATTTTGATAAGAATCTTCTTCCCTGCTCTCGTCTCTGAAGGTGCAGTGCTTTTCCTGGGCTGGACTTCCTCTGAATCTTTTGGGACGAATTAATCTCATCAAAATGATGATTTTACCTAAATTTAATTATATTATCCGGAACTGCCCAACCTGGTTCCCAAACTAATTTTTTCATGACATAGATAAGTGTGTGGGGTCATTCATTTGGAACAATGCACTCCCTCGTTTGGCAAAATCAACCCTTCAGCTTCCTGCTAACCTGGGGGGTTAGCCCTTCCCATTTTCCAAGTATACTTTTGTGTGTCAATGTTAGTATCGGTCTATTGGTGGTTTGTAGGATCTAGGTCTAATGTGGCGACATGCCTGGAGGCGGCCTTTCTGGGGTCCTTGGCTGATTTGCGTAACTTGGTGTACAGGGGGCCAAGGGCATATGAGGAGATTCCGGATCCAACGTGTGCTACTTGAAGGGTATGGATGGTCGCTTGATGTCATTTTTTGCACCCGAATCAATGGTTGCCGGACCCTCAGGTTTGGTCACGGTATGGAATTAAGACCCTGGTAGACATTATGTCCTCGCGTGTCCATTTATCATTCTCTCAGCTCTCTCACATTTCACCTGCCTGCCTGGATGCAGCTTCGGTACTTTCAATTGCATCATGCTGCCAGAACTCTCTGGGAGATCTAGAAAAGCTCCTTTTGACCTTATATGGGGCGCTTCTGGGGACTAATTCCTCCAATGTGGATCGATTATGGGAATTATGGTATACAGACATTCCATCCCTGGACAGGGAGGACTAGGAGGACTGTCTGGAACAAGGTCCTAAGCTAGTTATCTCCTCCAGGGATAAGTTAAATCAAGTGAAATTATTGCATAGGATTTATTATACTCCCCTGAGACTCCATTGTATCTACCAAGATAGGGATCCCAGCTGTCCTGGATGTCAGTTGCACCCGGGAACATATTTTCATATGTTCTGGGATTGCCCCATGGTTGTATCCTATTGGTTTAACATACTTTCAGGGATTAATCTCAGGTTACAATTATCCCTGCCTCTTTCCCCACCAAAAATTAGTTTTGTTAGACATTCATGAAGATGGTCAACACTCCCACCACTCCAAATGATTGATCATTGCGGGAAAGGAGACTGAGGAAATGCTTCCCCCTGCCTGCAGTAGATTGATGAGAATAACTCAGCCTAGGCAAAGTCATTTTCTGAAGGTCAAGGATGGGTATTTAATGATAAAAGGTGGAGCTTTTCTGAACAATGATAATGTTACTATATATTGTGACATGTCTGAATTTATTCATATAAACTTGTTAAATTTGACGTTTATAAATAGGACTGTTAGGTTTCCTTGACACACAGGAACTCTGCATCTCTACCATGATGACATAGTTTTGCTTGACACAAGTACAAATGTGAAAGTGAAAGCAATGGTTCTTATTTCAGGAAGCTGGAGTGATATTTACATACCCTCTCCTGTGTACAGACATCACAGAGAGAGAAGACGAGGATATAACGATAATAACCAGAGACTGTGCTGACTTACTGACCTTTCTATTCTCGCATACACAGACAGACGGTCAGCTGTGATTGGTCAGAGAAGACGAGAGGCCTCAGAAAATGGCAACACTGAAGGAAGAAGCGGCAACCATAAAGGAGGAGGAGGCAGCTTTGAAGGAAGAGGTGGCAGCATTGAAGGAAGGGGGGACAGCATTGAAGGAAGAGGTGGCAGCATTGAAGGAAGATGTGGCAGTATTGAAGGAAGAAGAGGCTGCATTGAAGGAAGGGGGGACAGCATTGAAGGAAGAGGAGGCAGCATTGAAGGAAGAGGTGGCAGCATTGAAGAAAGAGAAGACTGCATTGAAGGAAGAGGAGACTGCATTGAAGGAAGAGGAAACTGCATTGAAGGAAGAGGAGACTGCATTGAAGGAAAAGGTGGCAGCATTGAAGGAAGAGGAGACTGCATTGAAGGAAGAGGTGGCAGCATTGAAGAAAGAGGAAACTGCATTGAAGGAAGAGGTGGAAACATTGAAGAAAGAGGTGGCAGTATTGAAGGAAAAGGAGACTGCATTGAAGGAAAAGGGAGAAGCATTAAAGAAAGATTGTTTATCTTTAAATGAAAAGGGGGCAGCACTGAAGAAAGAGGTGGAAACATTGAAGGAAAAAGGGCCAGCATTGAAGGAAGAGGCGGCAGCATTGAAGAAAAAGAGGACAGAATTGAATAAAATGGTGGGAGCATTGAAGGAGGAGGGGACAGCACTGAAGAAAAAGAGGACAGAATTGAAGAAAGAGGTGGCAGAACTAATGTTAGAAAAAGCAACACTGAAGGAAAAGAGAGCAGCATTGAAGGAAGAGGGGGCAAAAAGGAAGAAAGAGGAAGCAAAATTGAAGGAAGAGGAGGCAAAACTGAAGAAAGAGGGGGCAAAATTGAAGGAGGAGGAGGCAACATTGAAGCAATATGGGGCAGCATTGAAGGAAGAGGGGGCAACATTGAAGGAAGAGGGGGCAACATTGAAGGAAGAGGGGGCAAGACTGAAGGAAGTTGTGGCAGCTTTGAAAGAAAAGGAGGCAGCTTTGAAGGAAGAGGAGGCAGCATTGAAGGAAGAGAAGGCAGCACTGAAGGAAGTTGTGGCAGCTTTGAAAGAAAAGGAGGCAGCTTTGAAGGAAGAGGAGGCAACATTGAAGGAAGAGGGGGTAAGACTGAAGGAAGTTGTGGCAGCTTTGAAAGAAAAGGAGGCAGCTTTGAAGGAAGAGGAGGCAACACTGAAGGAAGAGGCGGCAGCTTTAAAGGAAGAGGAGGAGGCAGCATTAAAAGCGGGGGTAACATTGATGGAAGAGGGGGTAGCATTGATGGAAGAGGGGGTAGCATTGAAGGAAGAGGGGGTGGCAGCACTGAAGGTAGAGAAAGGAACACGGAAGAAAGAGAGTGCAGTATTGAAGGAAGAGGGGACAAAACTGAAGGAAGAGGATGCAGAATTAAAGGAAGAGGAAGCAGCATTGAAGGAAGAGAAGGAAACACTGAAGGAAGAGGCAGCAGCTTTAAAGAAAGAGGAGACAGCATTAAAAGTGGGGATAACATTGAAGGAAGAGGAGGCAGCTTTGAAGGTAGAGAAAGCAACACAGAAGGAAGAGAGAGCAGCTTTGAAGGAAGAGGGGGCAAAACTGAAGGAAGAGGCGGCAGCATTGAAGGAAGAGGGGGTAACATTAAAGGGAGATGCATTGACATTAATGGGAGAGGCGGTAGCATTGAAGGAAGAGGGGGTAGCATTAACAGGAGAGGCATTAACATTGAAGGGAGAGGCGGTAGCATTGAAGAAAGAGGGGGTAGCTTTGAAGGAAAAGGGGGAAGTATTGAAGGAAGAGGCGGAAAGACTGAAGGAAGCGGTGGCAGCTTTGGAAGAAGAGGTGGAACCTCTGAAGGAAGAGGGCGCAAGACTGAATCAAGCAGCAGCAGCTTTAAAGGAAGAGGTGGAACCACTGAAGGAAAAGGAGAGAAGATTTAGGAAAGAAGCGGCAGCACTGAGAGAGGAGGCAGAAGCATTGAAGAAAGACAATTCATCACCGTAAGATGATTTAAATACACTCTTCAGATCTGTCTATATTTTAAAAAATAAAAGCCTAGCCATCATTTTTATACATTGTACATCACCAGTGGTGTACCCTCAATGTGTGCAATGTGTGTCGTGCATAGAGGCCCCAAGGGAGGTTGTGCCCACTGTGCCCTCACACATTACACAATAAATGTGGCTATTTCATTTCCTCTTTTATGTTTCCACTGAAGCTGCACTTATCACAGGCAGTTGCAACAGAAATACTGTTTCTTTATGCAAAGGAGGGGGAGGGGAGCATGTTGATTGGCTGTAATTGGTTCCCTCAGTCCTTTTTCTCTCTGAACACTTCAAGGTACTGCAGCCTCATCTCTTCTCCCCTTTCTCCTACTCCCTGGTCCAGTAGGCAGGGCAATGAATGGCTACCATTTTGCCTCGCTTCTTGGACCAGGGAATAGGAGAATGGGGGAGAAAAAATGAGGCTGCAGTACCTGAGTACTTTGAAGTGCCCAGAGAGAAAGAGGACTGAGGGAACCAACTACAGCCAATCATAGATACCCTGGAGATAAGAGGGCTGTTTGCATTGTGAGACTGAGGGTCACTTAATACTGCTACTACTCTGTACTTTGTGTCACTACTGACCCCTGAACTCTGTATCACTAACTAATGACTTTCATACTCTGTATCACTTACTACTGACCCCTAAACTCTGTATCACTAATTACTGACCCCTAAACTTTGTATCACTAATTACTGACCCCTAAACTCTGTATCACTAATTACTGACCCCTAAACTTTGTATCACTAATTACTGACCCCTAAACTTTGTATCACTAATTACTGACCTCCAAACTCTGTATCACTTACTACTGACGCCTAAACTCTGCATCACTTACTACTGACCCCTGAACTCTTTATCACTTACTACTGACCTCTAAACTCTGTATCACTTCCTACTGACCCCTAAACTCTGCATCACTTACTACTGACCCTTGAACTCTGTATCACTTACTACTGATCTATAAACTCTGTATCACTTACTACTGACCCCTAAAAACTATGTATCACTTACTACTGACCCCTAAACTCTATATGATTAACTACTGACCCCTAAACTCTGCATCACTAAATACTGACCCCTAAACTCTGCATCACTAACTACTGACTTCTAAACTCCGAATCACTTACTACTGACCCCTAAACTCTGCATCACTTACTACTGACCCCTGAACTCTGCATATCCTACTACTGACCCCTGAACTCTGCATCTCTTACTACTGACCCCTTAACTCGGCATCTCTTACTACTGACCCCTGAACTCTTCATCTCTTACTACAGATCCCCGAACTCTACATCAGTAACTACTGACCCTGAACTCTGCATCACAAACTACTGACCCCTGAACTCTGCATCTCTTACTACTGACCCATGAACTCTGCATTACTTACTGCTGACTCCTGATCTCTGCATCACTTACTGCTGAATCCTGAACAATGCATCACTTACTACTGACCCCTGAACTCTGCATCTCTTACTACTGACCCCTGAACTCTGCATCTCTTACTACTGACCCCTGAGCTGTGCACCTCTAACTACTAACCCCTGAACTCTGCATCACTTACTACTGACCCTAAACTCTGCATCACATTCTACTGACCCCTGAACTCTGCATCTCTAACTACTGACCCCTGAACTCTGCATCTCTTACTACTGACCCTAAACTCTGCATCACTTACTGCTAACCCCTGAACTCTGCATCACTTACTGCTGACCCTAAACTCTGCATCACTTACTACTGACCCCTGAACTCTGCATCACTTACTACTGACCCCTGAGCTGTGCATCTCTTATTACTGACCTATGAACTCTGCATCACTAATTATTGACCCCTGAACTCTGCATTACTCACTACTGACCCCTGAACTCTACATAACTTACTACAGACCCCTGAACTCTACATCTCTTACTACTGACCACTGAACTCTGCATCTCTTACTACAGATCCCCGAACTCTCCATCAAAAACTACTGACCCCTGAACTTTGCATCACTAACTACTAACCCCCAACTCTTACTGCTGACCCCTGAACTCTGCATAATTTACTGCTGACTCCTGATCTCTGCATCACTTACTACTGACCCCTGAACTCTACATCACTTATTACTGACCCCTGAACTCTGCACTTACTACTGACCCCTGAGCTGTGCATCTCTTATTACTGACCCCTGAACTCTGCATCACTAATTACTGACCCCTGAACTCTGCATCACTCACTACTGACCCCTGAACTCTGCATAACTTACTACAGACCCCTGAACTCTGCATCTCTTACTACAGATCCCCGAATTCTCCATCACTAACTACTGACCCCTGAACTTTGCATCACTAACTACTAACCCCTGAACTCTGCATCTCTTACTCCTGACCCCTGAACTCTGCATCTCTTACTCCTGACCCCTGAACTCTGCAAAATTTACTGCTGACTCCTGATCTCTGTATCACTAACTACTGGTCCCTGAACTCTGCACCACTTACTGCTGACCCCTGAACTCTGCATCTCTTACTACTGACCCCTGAATTCTGCATCTCTTACTACTGACCCCTGAGCTGTGCATCTCTAACTACTGACCCAAAACTCTACATCACTTACTACTGACCCCTGAACTCTGCACTTACTACTGACCCCTGAGCTGTGCATCTCTTATTACTGACCCCTGAACTCTGGATTACTAATTACTGACCCCTGAACTCTGCATCACTTACTACTGACCCCTGAACTCTGCATCTCTTACTATTGACCCCTGAACTCTGCATCAATTACTATAGACCCTTGAACTCTACATCTCTTATTACTGACCCCTAAACTCTGCATTACTTACTACTGACCCCTGAACTCTGCATCACTTACTACTGACTTCTAAACTCTGTACCACTTACTACTGACCCCTGAACTCTGCATTACTTACTTCCGACCCCTAAACTCTGCATCACTTACTACTGACCCCTGAACTCTGCATCTCCTAATACTGACCCCTACACTCTGCATCTCTTACAACTGACCCCTGAGCTCTGCATCTCTTACTACTGACCCTTAACTCCACATCACTAACTATTGACCCCTGATCTCTGCATCACTCTCTACTGACCCCCGAACTCTGCAAAACTTACTACAGACCCCTGAACTCTACATCTCTTACTACTGACCCCTGAACTTTGCATCTCTTACTACAGATCCCCGAACTCTCCATCACTAACTTATGACCCCTGAACTTTGCATCACTAACTACTAACCCCTGAACTCTGCATCTCTTACTACTGACCCCTGAACTCTGCATCAATTACTATAGACCCTTGAACTCTACATCTCTTATTACTGACCCCTAAACTCTGCATTACTTACTACTGACCCCTGAACTCTGCATCACTTACTACTGACTTCTAAACTCTGTACCACTTACTACTGACCCCTGAACTCTGCATTACTTACTTCCGACCCCTAAACTCTGCATCTCTTACAACTGACCCCTGAGCTCTGCATCTCTTACTACTGACCCTTAACTCCACATTACTAACTACTGACACCTGAACTCTGCATCACTAATTACTGACCCCTGATCTCTGCATCACTCACTACTGACCCCCGACCTCTGCATAACTTACTACAGACCCCTGAACTCTGTATCACTTACTACTGACTTCTAAACTCTGTACCACTTACTACTGACCCCTGAACTCTGCATTACTTACTTCTGACCCCTAACCTCTGCATCACTTACTACTGACCCCTGAACTCCGCATCTCCTAATACTGACCCCTACACTCTGCATCTCTTACAACTGACCCCTGAGCTCTGCATCTCTTACTACTGACCCTTAACTCCACATCACTAACTATTGACCCCTGAACTCTGCATCACTAATTACTGACCCCTGATCTCTGCATCACTCTCTACTGACCCCCGAACTCTGCAAAACTTACTACAGACCCCTGAACTCTACATCTCTTACTACTGACCCCTGAACTTTGCATCTCTTACTACAGATCCCCGAACTCTCCATCACTAACTTATGACCCCTGAACTTTGCATCACTAACTACTAACCCCTGAACTCTGCATCTCTTACTACTGACCCCTGAACTCTGCATAATTTAATGCTGACTCCTGATCTCTGCATCACTAACTACTGGCCCCTGAACTCTGCACCACTTACAGCTGACTCCTGAACAATGCATCACTTACTACTGACCCCTGAGCTGTGCATCTCTGACTACTAACCCCTGAACTCTTCATCTCTTACTACTGATCCTAAACTCTGCATCACTTACTACTGACCCCTGAACTCTGCACTTACTACTGACCCCTGAGCTGTGCATCTCTTACTACTGACCCTAAACTCCGCATCACTTACTACTGAACCCTAAACTCTGCATCTCTTACTACTGACCCTAAAATCTGCATCACTTACTACTGACCCCTGAACTCTGCATCTCTTACTACTGACCCTAAACTCTGCATCACTTACTACTGACCCCTAAACTCTGCACTTACTACTGACCCCTGAGCTGTGCATCACTTACTACTGACCCCTGACCTCTGCATCTCTTACTATTGACCCCTGAACTCTGCATCACTTACTACTGACTTCTAAACTCTGTACCACTTACTACTGACCCCTAAACTCTGCATCACTTAACACTGACCCCTGAACTCTACATCTCCTAATACTGACCCCTACACTCTGCATCTCTTACAACTGACCCCTGAGCTCTGCATCTCTTACTACTGACCCTTAACTCCACATCACTAACTACTGACCCCTGATCTCTGCATCTCTTACTACTGATCCCTGAACTCTGCATCTCTTACTACAGATCCCTGAACTCTCCATCACTAACTACTGACCCCTGAACTTTGCATCACTAACTACTGACCCCTGAACTCTGCATCTCTTCCTACTGACAGCTGAACTCTGCATAATGTACTGCTGACTCCTGATCTCTGCAGCACTAACTAATGGCCCCTGAACTCTGCATCACTTACTGCTGACTCCTGAACAATGCATCACTTACTATTGACCCCTGTATTCTGCATCTCTTACTACTGACCCCTGAATTTTGCATCTCTTACTACTGACCCCTGAGCTGTGCATCACTAACTACTGACCCCTGAACTCTGCATCACTAACTACTGACCCCTGAACTCTGCATCTCTTACTACTGACCCCTAAGCTGTGCATCTTTTTCTACTGACCCCTGAACTCTGCATCACTTACTACTGACCCCTGAACTCTGCATGTCTTACTACTGACCCCTGAATTCTGCATCTCTTACTACTGACCCCTGAGCTGTGCATCTCTGACTACTGACCCCTGAACTCTGCATCTCTTACTACTGACCCTAAACTCTGCATCACTTGCTACTGACCCCCGAACACTGCACTTACTACTGACCCCTGAGCTGTGCATCTCTTACTACTGACCCTAAACTTTGCATCACTTACTACTGAACCCTGAACTCTGCATCTCTTACTACTGACCCTAAACTCTGCATCACTTACTACTGACCCTTGAACTCTGCATCTCTTACTACTGACCCTAAACTCTGCATCACTTACTACTGACCCCTGAGCTGTGCATCTCTTATTACTGACCCCTGAACTCTGCATCACTAATGACTGAACCCTGAACTCTGCATCACTTACTACTGACCCTTGAACTCTGTATCACTTACTACAGACCCCTGAACTCTACATATCTTACTACTGACCCCTGAACTCTGCATCTCTTACTACAGATCCCCAAACTCTCCATCACTAACTACTGACCCCTGAACTTTGCATCACTAACTACTAACCCCTGAACTCTGCATCACTTACTACTGACCCTAAACTCTGCATCACATACTACTGACCCCTGAGCTCAGCATCACTTACTACTGACCCCTGAACTCTGCATCTCTTACTACTGACCACTGAACTCTGCATCACTTACTGCTGACTCTAAACTCTGCATCACTCACTACTGACCCCTGAACTCTGCATCACTTACTACTGACCCCTGAGCTGCTAATCACTTATTACTGACCACTGAACTCTGCATCACTAATTACTGACCCATGAACTCTGCATCACTTACTACTGACCCCTGAACTCTGCCTAACTTACTACAGACCCCTGAACTCTACATCTCTTACTACTGACCCCTGAACTCTGCATCTCTTACTACAGATCCCTGGACTCTCCATCACTAACTACTGACCCCTGAACTTTGCATCACTAACTACTAACCCCTGAACTCTACATCTCTTACTACTGACCCCTGAACTCTGCATAATTTAGTGCTGACTCCTGATCTCTGCATCACTAACTACTGGCCCCTGAACTCTGCATGTCTTACTACTGACCCCTGAATTTCTGCATCTCTTACTACTGACCCCTGAACTCTGCATCTCTTACTACTGACCCTAAACTCTGCATCACTTACTACTGACCCCTGAACTCTGCACTTACTACTGACCCCTGAGCTGTGCATCTTTGATTACTGACCCCTGAATCCCTGAACTCTGCATCTCTTATTAATGACCCCTGAACTCTGCATCACTAATTACTGACCCCTGAAATCTGCATCACTTACTACTGACCCCTGAACTCTGCATCTCTTACTACTGACCCTAAACTCTGCATCACTTACTACTGACCCCTGAACTCTGCATCACTTACTGCTGACCCTAAACTCTGCATCACTTACTACTGACCCCTGAACTCTGCATCACTTTCTACCGACCCCTGAGATGGGCGTCTCTTATTACTGACCCCTGAACTCTGCATCACTAATTACAGACCCATGAACTCTGCATCACTCACTACTGACCCCTGAACTCTGCATAACTTACTACTGACCACTGAACTCTGCATCCCTTACTACTGACCCTAAACTCTGCATCACTTACTACTGACCCTTGAACTCTGCATCTCTTACTACTGACCCTAAACTCTGCATCACTTACTACTGACCCCTGAGCTGTGCATCTCTTATTACTGACCCCTGAACTCTGCATCACTAATGACTGAACCCTGAACTCTGCATCACTTACTACTGACCCTTGAACTCTGTATCACTTACTACAGACCCCTGAACTCTACATATCTTACTACTGACCCCTGAACTCTGCATCTCTTACTACAGATCCCCAAACTCTCCATCACTAACTACCGACCCCTGAACTTTGCATCACTAACTACTAACCCCTGAACTCTGCATCACTTACTACTGACCCTAAACTCTGCATCACATACTACTGACCCCTGAGCTCTGCATCTCTTACTACTGACCCCTGAACTCTGCATCTCTTACTACTGACCCTAAACTCTGCATCACTTACTACTGACCCCTGAACTCTGCACTTACTACTGACCCCTGAGCTGTGCATCTTTGATTACTGACCCCTGAACCCCTGAACTCTGCATCTCTTATTACTGACCCCTGAACTCTGCATCACTAATTACTGACCCCTGAAATCTGCATCACTTACCACTGACCCCTGAACTCTGCATCACTTACTGCTGATCCTAAACTCTGCATCACTTACTACTGACCCCTGAACTCTGCATCACTTTCTACTGACCCCTGAGATGGGCGTCTCTTATTACTGACCCCTGAACTCTGCATCACTAATTACTGACCCATGAACTCTGCATCACTCACTACTGACCCCTGAACTCTGCATAACTTACTACAGACCCCTGAACTCTGCATCTCTTACTATTGACCACTGAACTCTGCATCACTTACTATAGACCCTTGAACTCTACATCTCTTATTACTTACCCCTGAACTCTGCATCACTTACTACTGACCCCTGAACTCCTTGGGTTTTTTAGTATTGTGCACCTCATGATTTTATTGGATTGTATTTATATTTTTTTATTCACTGTTATTATATTCGTCTATTTTTTAGCAGCGCACCCACAATGTTACACAAATTGTTTGTGTGAAACACAGTCAGTGGTAGCAGCAGCTATAGTTATTTACACCCACATTTATATAATTGGCAGCACATTACCATCACCTTAAGTTCTCTTAATACTGACCCCTGAATTCTGCATCTCTTACTACTGACCCCTGAACTCTGCATCACTTACTACTGACCCGTGAACTCTTCCTCACTTCCTACTGACCCCTGACCTCTGCAACTCTTACTACTGACTTCTAAACTCTGTACCACTTACTACTGACCCCTGAACTCTGCATTACTTACTTCTGACCCCTAAACTCTGCATCTCCTAATACTGACCCCTACACTCTGCATCTCTTACAACTGACCTCTGAGCTCTGCATCTCTTACTACTGACCCTTAACGCTACATCACTTACTACTAACCCCTGAACTCTGCATCACTAACTACTGACCCCTGATCTCTGCATCTCTTACTACTGACTCCTGGTCTCTGCATCACTAACTACTGACCCTGAGCTCTGCATCTCTTACTACTGACCCCTAAACTCTGCATCACTTACTACTGACCCCTGAACTTTTCTTTTTTTTTTTTTTCACAATCAAGAGTTTATTTTAATTGTTAGAGAAACAGAAGGTTACAAGAAGGTATAATTACAATTTAAAACAATATGGTAAACATAGTTTGACAAATGAGAAGACAGGCATTTCGTGTCTTGATGAGGTTTGTAATGCACCGCTCAGTAGACACAAAATTAACAAGGGTTAATTATTTAATACAAGAGTCAAGTGCTCATATAATCAGTGTTAGATAAAATGGCATGTAAAAGAGCAATTTAGTAAAACCATATGGTTAGAGTAAAATATAATTCAAGATATTAAAGAAAGAGAGAGGAAACAGGGCAGAGGGTAGTAAAAGAGGGTGATAAGGGACGTGGAATCTCCTTTGTTATGAGACGCATTATTTAGTGAGTTCTAAGAAAATGGATGAGTTAGTGAACTGAGACCAGTTGTTCCATGTCTTATGGAATTTGTCAGAGGTTTCTCTTTTCATTGTGTTGATTTTTTCCATGATGTAGATCATGTTTACTTTGTCTATCCATTCACCCACTGTTGGTATGCCAGTTGATTTCCATTTAAGAGGTATGAGATTTTTAGCTGCATTTATTAAATGTCTGGTAAGTGAATGTTTATATTTGCGAATGGAGAAGTGGTTTATGTGCAGTAGGCATGCCTTTATATCTAAGTTAATTGTAGTTTCGGTGATGTGTTTTATCCAGTGGATAATGTCTTGCCAAAATCTTTGAATTAGTGGACAGGTCCACCAAATATGCGAAAGGGAGCCCACTGCATTGTCACATCTCCAGCATAGATCTGAGATGGTTGGGGACCACCTCCTGGCCATCTTTGGTGTAATATACCATTGGGATAGAAGCTTGTATGAAGTCTCTTGTAGTCTTGTACTCAGGAAGCATTTGTGTGCAAATATACAAGCCCTTTCCCATTGTGTATCGGAGATTGCTAGCTCTAATTCTGTTTCCCATTTCATTTTGATTCTTGTGGTTACCTGGTTTCTTTGGTCTGCATTCGCTAGCCAGGAGTAGACTAGAGAGGTTGTTCTGTGGACAGGGTTTTTTTGGGAGCATATCATTTCCAGTGGGGTCAGTGCACTGGAAAAGTGATCTTTGTGTTTGCTGTTTCTTAGGAGGTCATGGATTTGTGTGTAGGCCCAGTAGCCCAAGAGTGGTCCAGATAATCTCTCTTTGAGAGTCTGGAATGGTTTAATTTTGTTTCCCGATAAGCATTGGTGTGCCAAAAGCAGCGGATTATCTGGTGTGTATGGAATGTGTGTTGTAGTATAGTAATTTGGTACTGGAGTGAGATGGCTGGGGCAAGAGGACAAATTTAGTTTTTTAGCTAGTTTTAGAAAAATTCCTAAAGTGGGATCAGTCAATGGATGGGCGTCCTTGTGTCGGCACTGTGGTGTGGGACTAGACCAAGGGAGGTATTGCAAATTCTTGTTATTGCAATATGATTGTATTTCAATCCATTGTTTGTCTTTGGTGTGGCAGTGCCAGTCTATAATTCTGGTAATGTGTGTAGCATAATAGTAATTCTGGAAGTCTGGCAGGCCTATACCTCATTTGTTTTTAGGAAGTGTTAGAGTACTAAGTCTCGCCTTTCGTTGTGTCCAAAGAAATTTCCTAGATAATTTGTTGAGGTTGTTGAAGAAAGAGGTGGGGATTTTGATTGGAAGAGCGCTGAAGAAGTATAAAAGCTTTGGAAAAATAGTCATTTTTAAAATTGCTGCCCTACCAAACCATGAAAAGTATTTACCAGACCACTTCTTCAAGTCCAATTCTATTTTCTTGAGCAGAGGCGGAAAGTTTGTTATGTATATAGAGTTGATATTTGGGGTCAGTTTTACGCCTAGGTATTGTAGAGAGTTAGTCTCCCATTTATAAGGGCAATTGTCCTTTGCCAGTTTTAGTTGGGTTGGTTTCAAGGAGATATTGAGAGCTTCTGATTTACTGAAGTTTATTTTGAAATTTGCTATGTAGTTGTATGTTCTCAATAACTTGTTAAGGTTTGGAATAGAGATGTGTGGTTGTGTTTGGGAGAAGAGAAGATCGTCTGCATAGGCCATGACTTTGAATTCTTTATTAGTGTTGAGCGAACCCGGACTGTAACGTTCGGGTCCGTACCGAACTTTCGGGTGTCCGTGGCACGGACCCGGACATTTCAAAAATCGTTCGGGTTCGGTCCGGGGTTCTGCTATTTTACTCCACGTGTTGAGAAGCTGCAGGGCAGCCAATCAACAAGTGTTTCACTGGTTTGCCCTTAGAAGCCATCACAGCCATGCCTACTAATGGCATGGCTGTGATTGGTCAGTGCATCATGTGACCCAGCCTCTTTATAAGCTGGAGTCACAGTGCTGCAGTCACATGCTCCTTGGGTTAGTGTAGGGAAAGGTAGCTGACTGCGTGAGGGAGAGATTTGAGACATTTTAAGACCTGATCCTGCATCCTGAGATAGATTACTTTACTACTGCTGTCTGTGC
>BLSH010125419.1:121993-133037 GCA_018402905.1 Glandirana rugosa
GTAAACGGAGAAGACTCGATTAATCGGTTGGCGTAAACCGAAAGAATGAGAGTCCAATAGCTACACTTGATATGTGTATCAGTGAGTTGACCGGAATACCCGTCTGAATAAGTTAACTTATGGGAAGGATTTAAAACAAGTTATTACAAGGAGTAATGTCCAAACTGAACGATACGAAAAAGTGGTGGGCAAATTCTTGTTCAAAACTACTCAACCGAAAGAAGAACACTAGTGACCGGATAAAAATACCGAAACTCGCCTAGTGTTGAGTCTCTGAAGACTGTACCAATAAACAATATATCACTTATCACAACTCGCTTGGGCGAACCCGAACGATTTTTGAAATGTCCGGGTCCGGGTCTGTGCCACGGACACCCGAAAGTTCGGTACGGACCCGAACGTTACAGTCCGGGTTCGCTCAACACTATTCACTATATAACAAATAACCATGTCAGAAGTCTCTGAGTTGTGATCCGCTCAAAGCCATAAAAATAGGCCAGTGATCACAAGAAGAAAGCCAACTCATCAAAACTTGTTCTTAAACGGGTGGTGAAAAAGCATAGCAAGTCAAACCTGTAATGAGGAACATTATTGAACAAAATTTAGGAAGGGTATTCAATTGAATAAGTCTGCCCATAAGGCCAGTTGAGTGACTATGTGTATAGTTCACATCGATAACCTGAGAGTAAGAAAGCCAAATGCGGTTGGCTAATTAGCTCAGAAGAGGCAAATGCAAAATACTATGCTTTAGCACAAAATTATGCTTGGTTTGGCCACGATTTGTAAAGGTTGGTATCGTGTATGCCAACACTGTTCTTTAGGGAGCTTCCGAGTTGTAGTGATAATAAAAGTAAATCCTTACTGCTACTTGATTTCTTAGTCTAGAGAAGGGTACGTAGCAGTTCAGAGGATTCATGGGTGAACAGGAATCCATTTGGCTAGTTGTAGGGAGAGACCATATCAGGTTGAAAACAAGGAAATAAATGTAATCTGTTAAGGAGGAAACAAGTGATTAGTATATATTCAGAATGTAGATCAAAAGTATATGATTGTTTCCCTTCCAGGTATAGAAAAAGCCCTGTAGATCATATTTAGGGCCATATTCACAAAAACAATAAAAGAGAAGGAGAGAAAAAAAAAAAGAAGGGGGGAAATTCCCTCTTCTCTTCCTTCATCCTCAGGTGAGGGATCTTTGGTGTTGCAAGATGGTGGGGGGCTGTAGTATGTATAAGATTAACTGGGCAGAGGGTGTTCTTTCAGCAGGATGACCAATAAAACGAATTTGGGTAGAGTTGGGTCACAAGACTGAACAGAAAGTCTTTAGCGGTGATCCTTGGTTCTGGGTGTTTTGGCAGCAGGAGAATGTCTTCCTTCATGGCAAGTTTTCCTGCTGTGTTTGTTTTTTGTAAGACGAGTGTTGAATGAAGAGGGGCCTGGAGAAGGGGGATCATAATTGGCTGAAGTTGGAGAGGAAAGGAATTCCACGTACCAATCTGGTAGTTCTATTTGTTCCAAGTGTAGAGATTCGCAGAATGCAGGAAGATCGTCAGGAGGACGTAGCATGAATTGTTTACCTTGAGCTGTTGCTTGTAAAGCAAAGGGAAATTTCCATCTGTAAGTGATGCTTTTTTCTTTCAGCACTTCCAGTAAGGGTCTAAGTGCTCTTCTATTTTTAAGGGTGATTGGAGATAAGTCTTGGAAGAGGGAAATTTCTTTTTCATTAAATATGATGGCATCATTTTGTCTTGCTTTGTTAAGAATTTCTTCCTTTAGCGTATAGCTTGTTAGACAGCAGATGATATCCCTTGGGGGTGCTTCGTCTGGGGCCCTTGGTTTAAGTGCTCTGTGGGCCCGATCGAATTCTATTGGTGATTCCGCTGGTCTATCGATCAGATTGTTGAATATAGAGCATAGGGCGGGGTTTAATCTGGTCATTTGAAATGGATTCGGGTACCCCCCTTACTCTTATATTGTTCCTCCTTCCTCGGTTGTCCAGGTCTTCCAGATGTCTGTTCATCATGATCAAGTGGTGTGAATGGGTATTGGTTATGTTGTCTAGTCTGGTAATAGCCCTGTCTCTTCTTTTGTCTGCTCTTTCAGTGGACGCCATTTGTTCAGTAAGCATTAATATATCTGCTTTTAAATCTGTTATAGCTGTTGAAAAGGAATTTTTGATATCTGCTGCAATCTCAGTCATGTCTGCATATGTTAACGGTGTGTTCTGCTGAGCAGAATGTCTTCCCATGTCTTCTGAGGTGGCTATGGAAAGGTTATCATCATCATCTTCGATCTCTCTTATGTTTTTCTTTGAAGGAGCCATCTTATCTTCTCCTCTTTTGTTATTGTAGGAGTAGTTCTGGAAATAAGATGGTATTTGTTTGGTGTTATACTGAACTTTTCATTACTTTCTACTGACCCCTGAAGTCTGCATCACTTACAACTGACCCCTGAACTCTGCATCACTTACTACTGACTCCTGATCTCTGCATCTCTTACTACTGACCCCTGAACACTTCATCACTTACTACTAACCCCTGAACTCTGCATCACTTACTACTGACCCCTGAACTCTGCATCTCTTATTACTGACTCTGGAACTCTGCATCACTTACTACTGACCCCTGAACTCTGCATAACTTACTACTGACCCCTGAACTCTGCATCACTTACTGCTGACCCCTGAACTCCGCATCACTTACTACAGACCCCTGAACTCTACATCACTTACTACTGACCCCTGAACTCTGCATCACTTACTACTGACTTCTAAAATCTGTACCACTTACTACTGACCCCTGAACTCTGCATCGCTTACTACTGACCCCTGAACTCTGCATTTCTTACTACTGACCCCTGAACTCTTCCTCACTTACTACTGACTCCTGAACTCTTCCTCACTTACTACTGACTCCTGAACTCTGCATCTCTTACTACTGACTCTTGACCTCTGCATCACTTACTGCTGACCCCTGGTCTCTGCATCACTAACTACTGACCCCTGAACTCTGCATTTCTTATTACTGACTTCTAAACTCTGTACCACTTACTACTGACCCATGAATTCTGCATTACTTACTCCTGACCCCTAAACTCTGCATCACTTACTACTGACCCCTGAACTCTGCATCTCTTACTACTGACCCCTGAACTCTGCATCTCTTACTACTGACTTCTAAACTCTGTACCACTTACTACTGACCCCTGAAATCTGCATTACTTACTTCTGACCCCTAAACTCTGCATCACTTACTACTGACCTCTGAACTCTGCATCTCCTAATGCTGACCCCTACACTCTGCATCTCTTACAACTGACCCTTGAGCTCTGCATCTCTTAATACTGACTTCTAAACTCTGTACCACTTACTACTGACCCCTGAACTCTGCATCTCCTAATACTGACCCCTACACTCTGCATCTCTTACAACTGACCCCTGAGCTATGCATCTTTTACTACTGACCCTGAACTATTCATCACTTACTACTGACCCCTAAACTCTCCATCACTAACTACTGACCCCTGAACTCTGCATCACTACTGACCCCTGAACTTTGCATCACTAACTACTTACCCCTGAACTCTGCATCACTAACTACTGACCCCTGAACTCTGCATCTTTTACTTCTGACCCCAAAACTCTGCATCTCTTATTACTGACCCTTGAACTATGCATCACTTACAACTGACCCCTGATCTCTGCATCCCTTACTATTGACCCCTGAACTCTGCATCACTTACTACTGACCCCTGAACTCTGCAGCCTGGCAGTGGTACCACTCAACTACACGTGAGATAATGCTAATATTGCTCATATTTATGGACTTCATTCTGAATTCCATGCTGTTTTATTTTAATAAAATGTGAGTGCATTTTAAGGAGAGGCCTTCTCGGTGTATTTATCAATGCTATTGCCGGACTCATTGCACTAGTGGAGTTGTTTCTTATCTTTACATGTAATCAGTGAGCCATTGGATTTCCAAGCACTCTGTTTTAAAGGGGAAGGAACCCGGATCTCACTACTCAATTACTCTGCCCTACAATGTGTTAACTGGACCAGTGGGGTCAATAACTAAGTGAGCCTTCATTTCACCAGGTGGAGGGAGTGTTCTTAGTGTATGTCACTGGAGTTCATATGCCCACTGTCCATTGGTGTGCATGATATTTTGCTTACACATGTGTGATCTGGCCTGGTGTGGCCAAACCTTGAGGTGAGCCTTCTTTGCACCTGGTGGAGGGAGGACGTTCATTCACTCTAAGGAAGTGGGGACTGTCCATGCTTCTGAGAAGATTTGCCTTTTTTTTACTTCCTATTCTTCACTTTGTGAACCATACAGTATATTCACTGGGGCTGTTTGAGATTAGCACTTTAGCACGGACACTTTATAGTTACCTTTGGGTTTTTTAGTATTGTGCACCTCATGATTTTATTGAATTGTATTTATATTTTTTTATTCACTGTTATTCTATTTGTCTATTTTTAGCAGCGCACCCACAATGTTATATGATTTGTTTGTGTGAAACACAGTGAGTGGTAGCAGCAGCTATAGTTATTTACACCCACATTTATATAATTGACAGCGCATTACCATCACCTCACTTACTACTGATTCCTGAACTCTGCATCTCTTACTACTTACCCCTGAACTCTGCATCTCTTACTACTTATCCCTGAACTCTGCATCTCTTACTACTGACCCATGAACTCTGCCTCACTTACTACTGATTCCTGAACTCTGCATCTCTTAATACGAACCCCTAAACTATGCATCACTTACTACGGACCGCTGAACTCTGCATCACTTACTACTGACCCCTGAACTCTACATCTCTTACTACTGAACCATGAACTCTGCATCTCTTACTATTGACCCCTGAACTCTGCCACACTTCCTACTGACCCCTGAACTCTGCATTACTTATTATTGACTCCTATACTCTGCATTACTTACTGCTGACCCCTGAACTCTGCATCTCTTATTACTGACCCCTGAACTCTGCATCACTTACTACTGACCCCTAAACTCTGCATCACTTACTACTGACCCCTGAACTCTGCATCACTTACTACTGACTTCTAAACTCTTTACCACTTACTACTAACCCCTGAACTCTGCATTACTTACTACTGACCCCTAAACTCTGCATCGCTTAATACTGACCCCTGAATTCTGTATCACTTACTACTGACCCTTGAACTCTGCATCTCCTGCTACTGACCCCTGGACTCTGCATCTCTTTCTACTGACCCTTGAGCTCTGCATCTCTTACTACTGACACCTGAAATCTGCATCTCTTACTACTAACCCCTGAACATTGCATCTCTTACTACTGACCCCTGAGCTGTGCATCTCTAACTACTGACCTCTGAACTCTGCATCACTTACTGCTGACTTCTAAACTCTTTGCCACTTACTACTGACCCCTAAACTCTGCATCACTTAATACTGACCATTGAACTCTGTATCACTTACTACTGACCCTTAAACTCTACATCTCCTGTTACTGACCCCTGAACTCTGCATCTCTTTCTAATGACCCCTGAACTTTGCATCTCTAACTACTGACCCCTGAGCTGTGCATCTCTAACTACTAACCCATAAACATTGCATCTCTTACTACTGACCCCTGAACTCTGTATCACTTATTACTGACCCCTGAACTCTGCATCTGCTGTTACTGACCCCTGAACTCTGCATCTGCTGTTACTGACCCCTGAATTCTGCATCTCTTACTACTGACCCCTGAACTCTGCTTCTCTTACTACTGACCCCTGAACTCTGCATTCCTTACTACAGATCCCTGAACTCTGCATCACTTACTACTGACCACTAAAATCTGCATTCCTTACTACAGATCCCTGAACTCTGCATCACTTACTACTGACCACTGAAATCTGCATCTCTTAATACTAACCCCTAAACTCTGCATCACTTACTACTGACCCCTGAACTATGCATCACTTACTACTGACCGCTGAACTCTGCATCACTTACTACAGACACCTGAACTCTACATCTCTTACTACTGAACCATGAACTCTGCATCTATTACTATTGACCCCTGAACTCTGCCACACTTCCACACTTACTACTGACCCCTGAACTCTGCATTACTTACTATTGACTCCTATACTCTGCATTTCTTACTGCTGACCCCTGAACTCTGCATCTCTTATTACTGACCCCTGAACTCTGCATCACTTACTACTGACCCCTAAACTCTGCATCACTTACTACTGACCCCTGAACTCTGCATCACTTACTACTGACTTCTAAACTCTTTACCACTTACTACTGACCCCTGAACTCTGCATTACTTACTACTGACCCCTAAACTCTGCATCACTTAATACTGACCCCTGAACTCTGTATCACTTACTACTGACCCTTGAGCTCAGCATCTCCTGCTTCTGACCCCTGAATTCTGCACCTCTTTCTACTGACCCCTGAGCTCTGCATCTCTTACTACTGACCCCTGAACGCTGCTTCAGTAATTACTGACCCCTGAACTCTGCATCACTTACTACTGACCCCTATACTTTGCATCTCTTACTACTTACCCCTAAACTCTGCATCTCTTACTACTTACCCCTGAACTCTGCATCTCTTACTACCTACCCCTGAACTCTGCATCTCTTACTACTGACCCATGAACTCTGCCTCACTTACTACTGATTCCTGAACTCTGCATCTCTTAATACTAACCCCGGAACTTTGCATCTCTTACTACTGACCCCTAAACTCTGCATCACTTACTACTGACCCCTGAACTATGCATCACTTACTACGGACCGCTGAACTCTGCATCACTTACTACTGACCCCTGAACTCCGCATCACTTACTACAGACCCCTGAACTCTACATCTCTTACTACTGAACCATGAACTCTGCATCTCTTACTATTGACCCCTGAACTCTGCCACACTTCCTACTGACCCCTGAACGCTGCTTCAGTAATTACTGACCCCTGAACTCTGCATCAATTACTAGGACCCCTATACTCTGCATCTCTTACTACTTACCCCTGAACTCTGCATCTCTTATTACTGACCCCTGAACTCTGCATCACTTACTACTGACCCCTAAACTCTGCATCCCTTACTACTGACCCCTGAACTCTGCATCACTTACTACTGACTTCTAAACTGTTTACCACTTACTACTAACCCCTGAACTCTGCATTACTTACTACTGACCGCTAAACTCTGCATCGCTTAATACTGACCCCTGAATTCTGTATCACTTACTACTGACCCTTGAACTCTGCATCTCCTGCTACTGGCCCCTGAACTCTGCATCTCTTTCTACTGACCCTTGAGCTCTGCATCACTTACTACTGACCCCTGAGCTGTGCATCTCTAACTACTGACCCCTGAACTCTGCATCACTTACTACTGACCCCTGAACTCTGCATCACTTACTACTGACCTCTGAACTCTGCATCACTTACTGCTGACTTCTAAACTCTTTGCCACTTACTACTGACCCCTAAACTCTGCATCTCTTAATACTGACCATTGAACTCTGTATCACTTACTACTGACCCTTAAACTCTACATCTCCTGTTACTGACCCCTGAACTCTGCATCTCTTTCTAATGACCCCTGAACTTTGCATCTCTAACTACTGACCCCTGAACTCTGTATCACTTATTACTGACCCCTGAACTCTGCATCTGCTGTTACTGACCCCTGAATTCTGCATCTCTTACTACTGACCCCTGAACTCTGCTTCTCTTACTACTGACCCCTGAACTCTGCATGCCTTACTACAGATCCCTGAACTCTGCATCACTTACTACTGACCACTGAAATCTGCATTCCTTACTACAGATCCCTGAACTCTGCATCACTTACTACTGACCACTGAAATCTGCATCTCTTAATACTAACCCCTAAACTCTGCATCACTTACTACTGACCCAGAACTATGCATCACTTACTACTGACCGCTGAACTCCGCATCACTTACTACAGACACCTGAACTCTACATCTCTTACTACTGAACCATGAACTCTGCATTACTTACTATTGACTCCTATACTCTGCATTACTTACTGCTGACCCCTGAACTCTGCATCTCTTATTACTGACCCCTGAACTCTGCATCACTTACTACTGACCCCTAAACTCTGCATCACTTACTACTGACCCCTGAACTCTGCATCACTTACTACTGACTTCTAAACTCTTTACCACTAACTACTGACCCCTGAACTCTGCATTACTTACTACTGACCCCTAAACTCTGCATCACTTAATACTGACCCTTAAACTCTACATCTCCTGTTACTGACCCCTGAACTCTGCATCTCTTTCTAATGACCCCTGAACTTTGCATCTATAACTACTGACCCCTGAGCTGTGCATCTCTAACTACTAACCCATAAACATTGCATCTCTTACTACTGACCCCTGAACTCTGTATCACTTATTACTGACCCCTGAACTCTGCATCTGCTGTTACTGACCCCTGAATTCTGCATCTCTTACTACTGACCCTTGAACTCTGCTTCTCTTACTACTGACCCCTGAACTCTGCATTCCTTTCTACAGATCCCTGAACTCTGCATCACTTACTACTGACCACTGAAATCTGCATTCCTTACTACAGATCCCTGAACTCTGCATCACTTACTACTGACCACTGAAATCTGCATCTCTTAATACTAACCCCTAAACTCTGCATCACTTACTACTGACCCAGAACTATGCATCACTTACTACTGACCGCTGAACTCCGCATCACTTACTACAGACACCTGAACTCTACATCTCTTACTACTGAACCATGAACTCTGCATTACTTACTATTGACTCCTATACTCTGCATTACTTACTGCTGACCCCTGAACTCTGCATCTCTTATTACTGACCCCTGAACTCTGCATCACTTACTACTGACCCCTAAACTCTGCATCACTTACTACTGACCCCTGAACTCTGCATCACTTACTACTGACTTCTAAACTCTTTACCACTAACTACTGACCCCTGAACTCTGCATTACTTACTACTGACCCCTAAACTCTGCATCACTTAATACTGACCCTTAAACTCTACATCTCCTGTTACTGACCCCTGAACTCTGCATCTCTTTCTAATGACCCCTGAACTTTGCATCTATAACTACTGACCCCTGAGCTGTGCATCTCTAACTACTAACCCATAAACATTGCATCTCTTACTACTGACCCCTGAACTCTGTATCACTTATTACTGACCCCTGAACTCTGCATCTGCTGTTACTGACCCCTGAATTCTGCATCTCTTACTACTGACCCTTGAACTCTGCTTCTCTTACTACTGACCCCTGAACTCTGCATTCCTTTCTACAGATCCCTGAACTCTGCATCACTTACTACTGACCACTGAAATCTGCATTCCTTACTACAGATCCCTGAACTCTGCATCACTTACTACTGACCACTGAAATCTGCATCTCCTAATACTAACCCCTAAACTCTGCATCACTTACTACTGACCCCTGAACTATGCATCACTTACTACTGACCGCTGAACTCCGCATCACTTACTACAGACACCTGAACTCTACATCTCTTACTACTGACCCCTGAACTCTGCATTACTTACTATTGACTCCTATACTCTGCATTACTTACTGCTGACCCCTGAACTCTGCATCTCTTATTACTGACCCCTGAACTCTGCATCACTTACTACTGACCCCTGAACTCTGCATCACTTACTACTGACTTCTAAACTCTTTACCACTTACTACTGACCCCTGAACTCTGCATTACTTACTACTGACCCCTAAACTCTGCATCACTTAATACTGACCCCTGAACTCTGTATCACTTACTACTGACCCTTGAGCTCAGCATCTCCTGCTTCTGACCCCTGAATTCTGCACCTCTTTCTACTGACCCCTGAGCTCTGCATCTCTTACTACTGACCCCTGAACGCTGCTTCAGTAATTACTGACCCCTGAACTCTGCATCACTTACTACTGACCCCTATACTCTGCATCAGTATTTACTGACCCCTAACTACTAACCCATAAACTTTGCATTTCTTACTACTAACCCCTAAACTTTGCATCTCTTACTACTGACCCCTGAACTCTGCATCAGTATTTACTGACCCCTGAACTCTGCACCACTTACTACTGACCCCTGAACTCTGCATCACTTACTACTGACTTCTAAACTCTGCATCTGCTATTACTGACCCCTGAACTATGCATCTCTTACTACTGACCCCTGAACTCTGCTTCTTTTACTACTCACCCCTGAACTCTGCATCTCTTACTACAGATCCCAGAATTCTGCATCACTTACCACTGACCCCTGAAATTTGCATCTCTTACTACTAACTCCTAAACTCTGCATCACTTACTACTGACCCCTGAACTATGCATCACTTACTACTGACCGCTGAACTCTGCATCACTTACTACTGACCCCTGAGCTCTGCATCACTTACTACAGACCCCTGATCTCTACATCTCTTACTACTGAACCCTGAACTCTGCATCTCTTACTATTGACCCCTGAAATCTGCCTCACTTACTACTGACCCCTGAACTCTGCATCACTTACTACTGACTTCTAAACTCTGCACCACTTACTACTGACCCCTATAGTCTGCATCACTTACTACTGACCCCTAAACTCTGCATCTCTTACTACTGACCCCTAAACTCTGCATCACTTACTACTGACCCCTAAACTCTGCATCACTTACTACTGACTTCTAAACTCTACCACTTACTACTGACCCCTGAACTCTGCATTACTTACTACTGACCCCTAAACTCTGCATCACTTAATACTGACCCCTGAACTCTGTATCACTTACTACTGACCCTTGAGCAGTCTTCGTCCTCTACGACTCGAGTTCCCAGTCATCATTCACTATGTCTCAAGTCCCCAGTCATAATTCACTACGTCTCAAATCCCCAGTCATCATTCATTACGTCTCAAGTCCCCAGTCATCATTCACCATCTCAAATCTTCAGTCATCATTCACTACGTCTCAAATCCCCAGTCATCATTCACTACGTCTCAAATCCCCAGTC
>BLSH010125419.1:144731-155643 GCA_018402905.1 Glandirana rugosa
GGGGGCAGCTTGCAGCCAGTTACACAGGTGGGGCAGTTTGCAGCCAGTGACACAGGTGGGGGCAGTTTGCAGCCAGTGAGATAGGTGGGGGCAGTTTGCAGCCAGTGAGATAGGTGGGGTACATTGCAGAGTCCCCCCCCTGCACTTACCCCATCCAGCAGGCAGTATTCTTGTTGCAGAGATTCGGCATGCGAGAGCGCGCTGGGTCTGCAGAGTTCGGCACACGGAGAGCGGCTGTCCCCCCTCGTCGTCCCCGGTCGGTCATGGTCTCTGTGGGAGCGGAAGTCACCTCCGCTGCCACAGTGACCCGCCCCCGGCCCCGCATCCAATCACCCTGAGCGGAGGCTCAGGGCAGCCAATCAGCCTATGAAGGCCACAGGAACAAGCGCACCTTCATAGGCTTTAATGGCCGACCAATAGGCTCACTACTTGGCTGTCATGTGACAGCCAAGGAGCCAAAAAAAAAAAAAAGAAAGTCAATGTACCGGCGCCACCTGCAGTGGGGCGGGGTTGACTTTTTTTTCTCTTTCGTCTTTTGCCGGCGGGGAGGCGGCGCCCCAGCGCCCCTCCCACACCAGCCGCCGCTGCTAGACAGCTTGATATATCCTGCGGAGTGGGAGCTGCAGTCACGCCTGACTCGGCTAAGTTATATAGTTGAGCGTAGGATTGGCTGAAGCGATCGGCTATGTCCTTAGGATTAGTAAGGCAAGTTTTATTTTGGGAAAGTAGATAGGGAATTTTAGCTTGTCCTAAATGCTTTTTTAGTTGTTTTGCAAGGCATGTCCCTGGTTTGTTATGATGGGCGTAGAAATTGAATCGTAATTTTTTGAGGGCTAGGTCGAAGTTTGAGTGAAGGTGTTCACTCAGCATCCTTCTCAGTTTCAAGAGATCTTCCCCTAGGGCTGAGTTTGGAGTTGCTTTATGTGCTTTTTCAAGAGTATTGATCTGGCCTAGCAGTTTGAGGGTAGTAGCATTACGGTTTTTCTTCTCCTGGGCTCCAAATTTCATAAGGAGACCTCTTATGACCGCCTTATGAGCATTCCAACACGTAAAGGGAGACGTCACAGAATTTGCATTAAGTTGAAAAAAGTCTATAATAGTGGAGTCAATATGTTTCTGGTAGTTAGAGTTTGTCAACAAGGAGTGATTAAGTTTCCACCTTTTTCTCATTGTCGTGTGGTCTATAGGAAACACTGTGATTGAAATTGGGGCATGGTCAGACCATATAATGTTACCAATTTTCGCATCCTGGATGGATTGTAGGGTGATTTTGTCTCCCAGAAACATCAATCAATCCTAGAGTAGGCGTTATGAGTGTGAGAATAGAAGGTGAAGTCCTTTTCAGTATCATGAAGGCAACACCATGCATCATAAAGATCTTCTGTTGAAAGAAAGTTGGACAAGGCCATGGACTTCTTCCTAGAGGGGCTGGAAGAGTCCAGGGCCGCATCAACTACATGATTAAAATCCCCACATATGATGAGGGGATGTTGTCTGAAGGGAGCTAGCTTTTCAGCAACTAGCTGGTAGAACTGTGCCTGACAGGTGTTGGGGGTATTAAGATTTGCCAGAGTCAGTATTCGCTCATTAAAGGTGGCATTCAGGATAATGTATCCCCCTTGGGGATCAATCTCTGAGTGCAGCAATTTAAAGGCAATTGTGGCATGTATGGCAATTAATACCCCTGCTTTTTTCTTAGGAGCGTTTGACATGAAGCACTGTGGCAACTGCTTATGAGTACAAGTGGGCGGGTTGGAAGATGCAAAATGTGTCTCTTGGGCACAAATAATATCAGCCTTGCTGCCTAAAGCTTCTTTCCAGAATTGTTTTCCTTTGAAGGGTGAATTTAGGCCTTTAGTGTTTAGGGATGTGATGTTAATAGCCATGGCTTAAAGAGGTTGAGTCAACAGAAGATTGTAGGAAAGGATGAGAAGGAAGTCACCTGCTACTCTGCGCTCTATAAGTACACACCAATGAAAAACAGGTAGAATAAAGCACTTAATGATAGTTGCTGAACCTGAATTTAAAGTAAAAAATAAAACAACAAGTTAAGTAGCAATATTATCAGTCATAGCTAACTAGAATAGTGAAATACGTATAACAGAAAGTGCGTAGCACTTTGTCTATAACCTGGGGGTGCAAAAAGAGATTGTGGCAGAAACAACAATGAATGAAAGTTACTCAGCTGAGACTCAGTTGCTCCCGATGATGCCGAGTACGTTGACTGTGAGGATAGGCTTGATTCTGCTGGTATTTGTTAATGTCAAAATTGGTGCTGATCATGACCTGGGGGTCGATAGGAGGATGGTCGGCCGCGGGAGGCCTGGAGAGATCCCCCTCCAGTCCGTTTGCGAGGGTGGAGCTGGGATGATGCCCCAGTTTAACAGCCTTTTCGTGCCTTCTTTAGGAGAGAGTATATGTGTGCGTTGATTGTGGTAAGTAATAATCAGCTTGGCCGGGAAGCCCCAATTGTAGGGTATGTTGCGTTCACGCAGGATCAATGTCACTTGGTTGAATTCTCTGCGGTTCCTAGCTGTGGCAGCAGAGATGTTGGCATAGGGTTCTGGGAGGGATTTGTTTATACGTGCAGCGGACATGAGCTTTTCTTTGATCTGATAGAAGTGGACGCGAGTCAAGACATCACGCAGAACCGTTTCTGGTAGATAGTTTGGTTTGGCGATTCTGTGGGCTCAGTCTATAGTCATTTCTGATGGTGTCAGTTGTGGTATAAGCTTGAGGAACAACTGTTGGAGGTATGTTCAAAGTTCAGCAGGTTTGACAGATTCGGGTATACCTCTGAATTCTATGTTGTTCCTCTTGGAACGATCTTCAAGATCAGCTACTTTCGCTTGTAGGTAATGGATATATGTTTTTCTAGAGCCTCAGTATGGATTTCAACTTGGTCAACTCAGGATTGCAGCATTGTTAAGGACGATCTCAGTTTGTTTCTTAGATCATTTTGCAGTGAAAGGAGCATCCTTTTTAATGTGTGTTCCAATGCAGGTTGATCGCTGGTGGGAAGATCCGCTAGCGAGTCATGGGATCCTGAACTATCTTGTCCTGCATCCCAATGTTGTTTCTTGTAAAGTGGGACCTTGGAGGGCGATGGAGCAGGAGACTGCACTGCTCTTTTGCTCCTATCAGAGGGGGATACCAGGGAGAGCTGGGTACTGTGCTGGGAGCTATTCATCTTTTCTGGTATGGCGGTGGGCGACTGTGGTCCATCCGGTGGTGTGGACGGTAAGGGAGATGAAACCACGCTTGGTCTCTGTGGAGGGTGCAGCATGTCTTCTGCAGGAAGTCTTTGATATGTCTGAGAGATCCTTTTTTGCTGCTGTTAGCTTTGGGCATGCCCCTGTACAATGGGCTTCGCTTATGACTGTCTTATCCCGTAATATAGCGGGAGGGGCTGGGTCTTGGGGTCAGGTGGGCCAAGATCAGGGCTACTAGTGAAAGGGGCTCCCCAGACTGCAACCCAGAGGCAGGCAATAGGTGTTGGCAATCACACCCCTGTTGAATTGGTGAAAGATGAGGCGGTATTTGACCAGATTGATATGATAGCTCAAGTAAAGTAAGGTGATGGGGCTTCCGGTGCTGCTATGGCATGCTATAGGAGGAAGGACAAGCTGTGAGTACTTTGGTGCGCTGAATGCGCTAGTGGAGCTGCCTCCTTAACTTAGGCTTGTGTGCTCCTTCACTGTGGAGCATAAAGGTAAAGTTCCTGAATTCCTCCCCTGCTCAGCACTGTTTCCTTTGTGTGATGGCTGGCTGGCACTGCAGAGTTGTACTTGAAGGCTGGGACAGGGACCTCAATTAGTGAGAACCCCGCAAATCAACTTCCAGTTGTTGGGAGAGCGCTGCTGCAGGTTCCCTGTATGGCCCCCTTGTATTGCAGTTGGTGTCCCAGAGCTCCCTTAGTATTAAGGCATTGGCCTGTGGCACAATCAGTGTTGCATGGGTTGCAAGCAGCCACGTGTAGAGAGGCAAGATGGCGGGCGAACCAGGAGCAGCAGAGGTCGGAGTGATTACCGCTACTTCTGCGGTGAGTGTCGGGGCACTTCTTTGGCTGGGATGAAAGGCAGAGATTGCAGGGGTGTTGGGATGTAGCCCTCACTTGTGCGGTGTAAGGCTGGGTACCGCAGTGATAGGGGGGTAGGTAGGCCGCAAGATGGCGGCTGCTAGTTCTCTGAGGTGACGAGTTTGCGGTCGCTTCGTCTCTAGTGATGATAGGAACCTGCCAAAATGTAGCTCAGCTGAGGGAGGCAAGAGCGGGGAGGCCGTGGGTGATGATGAGGAAGCTCACTTGGCTGTATGGAGCTCGGATGGCAGCAGATGGGAACCGGGAGGCCGGCGGCCTTGTAATGGCGGATTCTGTCTGCAGTCCGGAGGGCCTCTTATCCGCCGCTGAGATGCTGCGCTCCTCAGAATCTGTCAGAGTGTTGTAGATGGCGTGCCAGGGTTTGCTCAGTACTTGCTGGTAGTCTCAGGCTGGAAAGAGCTTAGCGATCAGGCATCCATCACTGTCCACTGCCGGCCACGCCCCCATCTCTTTTTTTTTTAAAGGTAAAATGTTTTTTTTTTTTTTTTTGTCAACAAATAAGTACAGACAAACATTCACAGTAATTATAGAGCAAACAGTGCTCTATCATCAGTAAAGTATATATACGAGAAGTCCAGACAACATATACATAAAGGCACATTGGTGTTGAACATACATCTGCATTTTGACATATATAGATATGCACTCTTCCTGACAATAACCAAGTGCAAGTGCATCGCTCCAGAACCTTTCAAGCTTTAATTTGTGTTGGTGGTGGTAGCAGTACCCAGGATTCCAAAATTTTGTTAAACATTTTGGGGCATATCCTGGCCTCATACATTCATTTATATAAGGGGAGTGCTCGGTTGATAAGTGTGAGCCAGCAGGATATGGTGAGCACAGACTTCCAGTACATGGTAATCGTCTTCTTCACATAAAATAAAGTTATGCGTAGAAATGTCTGTGTATTTTTGGGCAAGCATTGATTGTCATCTATATATCATAATACGCATCTCAGGTGATTATATATGTTGGGTATTTGCGCTATTGAGATAAATCAGTGACCTCCGACCAGAATTTCCTAGTCGGTGGACATTCCCATAATACATGAAAGAAAGTACCAACAACCATGTTGCATCTCAAACAGGTGGGAGAAGGCAATCTCTGTAACCAATGAATCAGGCAAGGGATGTAATATGACCTGTACAATAACTTTGTTTGAATGACCCTGTCTCTAAAGGAGATGACTGAGGGAACCTGGAGAGGGAGAACCTCCTGCCAGATCTCCTCCGTCAACTCTGGTACATCAGAATGCAACCGCCACAAGTTGAGTCCTATTAGTCGTGGAGTGGAGAAGAGATCTATAATATGTAGAAATTTGTTTTTTGTCTGAGGTGTCTGTCAATAGGCGTTCAAGTGAAGAGGATTAGAGTTCTATGTTTCTGAGACCAAATTGCGCCACTGCCATGTGTTGCAATTGAAGGTATCTGAAGTAAATCGTGGAGGGGAGGCCAAAGTCCCTACGGAATTCTGCAAAGGATCGGAAGGTATTCCCTGAAAACAAATGGGAAATCAGCCTCACCCCATGTCCAAACCAGAACCCCCCATCCGTTCTACGGAAAAACTCCTGCAAGCTAGGATTGCTCCATAGAGAAGCATTAGGTGAAAACACTGAAGCATTAGCTGCCGGGAGCTTAAATATACGTAGGTCATGGATAATATACTAGTACTCTCTCTATTTCCAGTAGATAAGCGATTTATCAAGTTTTGTAGTGACTCGTACGAGGTGAGGATGGCGGCTTCTAGAGTCGTGGCCGCATTGTTGGCTTCTGGGCAAAACCACCAATGTGCGTGTGCCAGTTGTGATGCCACATAATAGGTTTGGAGGTTAGGGAGTGCTAAGCCTCCCTCCACAACAAGAAGCTGTAATGCATCTTTGGCTATTCTAACCGTGCCCCCCCCCCCAAATAAATTGAGTAATAATTGAATCTATCTTCCGGAATTTACATTTAGGGATATAGACTGGGGAATTACCCAATACATAAAAAAAACAAGGTAAAAAAATACTAATAAGGGGGTCAAGATTATTTTCAATGTATAAGGAGATAGGTTGTTGTATGATGACTCCCAAGTAGCGGAAACTCAATACCGTCTGTAGGGGGTAGTCAGGTTGTAGATCAATTGAGGTCGATTGATCCAGCATAAATAGGAGAGATTTGTCCCAGTTAACCTGGAATCCAGAAAAATTACCAAATTCCCGAATAATAGTCAATAAGTTGGGGAGAGACGACTGAGGGTCCCCCAAATAAAGGAGCATGTCATTCGCATATAGGTACACCTTCTCTTCCAGACCCCCAATTGTCAAGCCTCCAACATCAGCACTCATGCTAATCAATGCTGCAAGGGGCTCTATCGCCACTGCGAATAGCAGCGGGAACAGAGGGCAACCCTGCCTAGTTCCCCTCTTAATCAGGAATGAATCTGATATAGTGTTCTTCACTCTTAATCTTGCCCTAGGTGTAGTATGTAACAGCTGGACCCATCTAAGAAAGGTAGGTCCAAAACTGAATTTAGCCAGAACCTCCTGCAGATACGGCCATTCAACCGAATCAAAAGCCTTATGAGTGTCCAGTGCCAGGACTGCCCTGGAGCTCATAGAGGTATGAGTGGCCTGCATATTGATAAAAATTCAACATAGATTGATCGATGTAGCACATCCTGGAATAAATCCTGTTTGGTCTGCCCCAATGATAGTAGTGATTACCGTATTTAATCTGAAGGCAAGTACCTTAGCCAAGATCTCAACATCAGAGCTAATTAAAAAGATTGGGTGGTATGATTCACAGTAAAGGTGATCCTTATGGTGCTTTGGGTTGAGCACTATCAGTTCCTCTGACATAGATGGCGGTAACTGCCCCGTCTTTAATGCATAGTTGAAAACTTTAAGCAAATGTGGGATTAACAGGTCTCTATACTGCAGGTACCATTCTATGGGAAAAAAATCTAGGCCCGGAGTCTTATTCCTGGTGAAGGATTGGATAGCCTTGCCTATTTCCTCTTCCGTCAAAGGGGCATTTAACATTGAGACTTGGCTGTCCAGTAGTTAAAAAGTAACAAAGCTTCCACAACTTCTATACTCTGTTCCACTACCTCACCGTCAGAGTTCCTAATTCTGGGGATGCAACACGGCTAGATAGTCAAGTCTAGAGAGATATGCCAAAAGGCGACTGTTCTGTTCCCAAAATCAAACAATCTTTGGTTTTGATACAGTAACTTTTTCTGAGTACACTCCAAGAGCACCAAGTGTAGCATTCTGGCTTTGGATCGCCATGTAGCATGGGTATCCGGAGTGGGGGTTGCAGAATAAGCAGCCTCTGCTTTCCGGAGTGCCTTCTCCACATCCGTCAGTCTGGATCGGGACACTCTATGCGCCTGCCCTATAGCGGCTGCAAAGGAGCCTCGCATAGTGGCCTTAAAGGCATCCCATACCACAGACGGAGGCACTCTGATCATTAGTACCCCAGTACGCATTCATATCAACTAGGCCCTGGTCTGTGACCGCCTGGTTCGCCAGCCACAGCGGGCTCAGGCAGCACACACAATTAGGGTGACCACATTTCCAATCTGCCATTCAGGGACAATTTTGCCAAGAATCTGGAGGGGGGGGGGCGGTGTTGGTGTAATGTAGTCTCGGGGTTGATGGGGACAGCAGCGGCAGTGTTTTTTTTTGGCAAATAGCTGGTGTTAGCACTTAAATCATTCTGACACCATGCTTGATATGGTGTCAGGGTGATCAAATTACATTATTTCTATTACTACATTGCAATATATAATAAAATAGTTCAACTCACCATAATGCAGAATCAGTGGGGATCACGAGCTTGTCGCCTGCCACCAGATGCAGCATGTCACTTGCCACCTTCGCCTGCCACCAGATATACAGAGTGCAGGGTTCAGAAGTGCAGGCACACTCTGGAATAGAATATAGTGTGTGTGTGCATATATACATATGGGTATTTTTATTTATATATATCTATATCTATATATATATATATATAAATACCCACACGCTGCAATAAATATAATTCTCCTCAGTAGTGACTAGATATTAGCTGGAATTAGGGCAGACCTAAAACAGCTCCTATCCATATTCCACTCTTTCTTCCACACGGTTCCTCCATTTTACTTCTGACAACGAAATCCATGTATAAATCTCACCTAATTTCTCCACCAGCCATGCGGGCTGCAATGAACTTGCCAGATCACCACCAAACCAGACAGTGGCTGTGTACATTCCTGCCCTCTCCTCTGCTCTCAAAGGAATGTGCAGGGCAGGAAGTATTTACTGCAGCCCTCGGGAGAGAATCGCTGTCACATGTGAACACAGAAGCCGAGCTTCTGTGTATAGACCTGACACTTGTTAGCAGCCAGCACAGGGCTGGATAAAAAAAAAAAGCTCTGGTTACAGGGAAGTCGGACAGACTGCTGTTGCTCTGTGTTTTGGGAAGGGGTCTGTGGTGAGTGATCCCTCAGACAGTTGAGCCATGGGTGCCAGAGAAGGAGGTAGGTGGGTGGAGACTGGAGACAGCAGTGCAGCACTAGGCGCTTGGCTGGCCTCATTCAGAGTCTGTGACATCACTGGTTGCTAGATGTGAGGGGGGGGGGCCCTAGCAACCAGTTCTGATAATGTAGTAGGGTGGCTGTGTGTCCTCTATTTCATTCTGGGACACTGTATTGTCCCGGAATGAAGGTGCATTACAGGACAGTCCCGGGCAATCCGGGACATGTGGGCACCCTACAAACGATATGAATAGATAGTTCCTAGATCTAAATCCATCATCAGTAGGGAGTGATCGGATATCGCTTTAGAAAGGTATTTTACCTCACGTAACATGTTAAGTATTGTAGAGGAGAGTAAACACAGTACAATACGTGATGACGTACCATGAGAACCAGAGTGACACGAATATTCCCTCACATCCGCATGTTTCCACCTCCAGGCCTCCACCAGGTCATATTAGCTCAAGTAGGAACATAGCGGGGTGGGGGGTAGCGTGGAACAGCCCAGCCTGTCTAGGGAGTTGTCTAGGACTGTATTGTAATCTTCAGCCAATATTAGAGGACCCTCTCTAGAACTGCTGTCATTATACGCTGAAATGCTGGTTTGGTAAAAGGTGCTGGGATATATAGGCTGGCTATGGTATAGAGCTTACCCTGAAGTTCTAAGACAAGAACCACAAACCAGCCCGCCAGATCAAGTTTAATATGCTTAATAGTTACTGGGGCGGATTTGGCTATTAAGATAGACGTGCCCCTGGCATAAGTGGAATATGTGGAGTGGATGGCATACGCTATCTTGGCCCATCACTCTAGAACCCTGTACGTGAGTTACCTGGAGAAGGATTACATGCGGATTGTGTCTAGATAAATATTCAAACATTAGAAATCATTTCACTTTAGAGTTTAGCCCCCTTACAGTCCAGGAAATGAAGCGTAACTTGAACATGGTTGCATGTGGTGCAATAGTAATACAGGATAAACCCCAATGCCTAACAAAGCGAGCTGCAGCTGCCAACCCCGTATAACAGGGATTGCAAGTTTGATCACCTTCATTGCAGAAGTATAGACAGGCAGTATGCTGCGTAAATGCGAAGACAGGAAATAACCGTGTAGTAAAAAGACAGCGAAAAAAGGAACAACATTCCTATAATGGTAGTACCCACCCTAACCCTCCCGGTCTCCAAACCCCAACACTTGAGAGCTTTGATCCCATGAACTAAACTGTAAGTCAGGGGGGACATGCCGTCATCCCTCAACAAGGCAAACCAAAGCAAATGGATGAATATGAGTTAGTAGGTAGTCACACGTATCATAACGATCACAGGCCTTAACACCATCCCAATGCATCAGGTTTTAGGAGAAGTGTAGTTGTCCACGAAGGGGAACGTGTGGCTGCAAAGGTCTTGAGAAGTAGAGGAACAGATTAGGATAATTTACAGCAGACAAGGATAGTTTGTAGACATAAGGCCTCACTTAGTGTGGGGGAGTGCGCTGGTTTTGGCGCTGCTGTTCAGGAGGTTCCAGGATATCCACCCAGTGTGCAGAATCTTTCAGATCAGTGAAGAAGTAGGCTTTGCCCTGATATATGACTCGTAATCTTGCCGGATAGAGCATGCTGTATGGTAGGTGTAAGTCTCGAGACCTCCGTTTGATGGCCAAGAAGGTGGCCCTCTGCTTTTGGGTAGCTACAGAGAAATCTGGGAAAATAGTAATACCATTTCCATTAAAGGAGACACGGCCTTTCTCTCTAGCGGCCCGGAGAACAGCCTCCCTGTCCCATAAGTGCAGAAGTTTAATAAGCATTGCTCGGGAAGGTGCCCCCACAGGGAGGGGATGCTGGGTGGCTCTATGAGTTCATTCTGTAGCAAATAGTGGAGAGAATGTGGAGGCTCCAAATGTAGAGGTCAGCCAGTGTTCCATTAATACCTCAGGGGATTTGCCCTCCGACCCCTATGGAAACCCCAAGAAGGGCAGGTTATTTAGTCTCAGACGGTCCCCTAGGTCTGTCAGTTAATCAATGGTGACATCTTAGCCTCCCGTTTAGGGGACTCCATAATTACCTTGTGACCGACTGGAGATGTAAACCTCGGAGGTGTAAGAGAGGTGATAAACGATGTCTTACTTGAGTATCTCGGTGGGTCGTAGGGGAGGGACACCCCCGTGGAAGGGCTCGTTACGAATAATTTGAAGACGTGAATACCCTGTCCCTCCGACAAGAGGCCCGGCGATCTCTCTTTCCGGCACAGAGGAAATTACCTTTACCATAATGATAAAAGGGTCTAAAGAGACATCGATGGGTTTTCGTCTCCCGGT
>BLSH010125419.1:163910-178071 GCA_018402905.1 Glandirana rugosa
AGTAACAGTGGGCAGTTTACAGGCAGCAAAGATAAACCTTGGATTTTTTTTCTGCCAGTAAACACTAAACTCTGGCGGAAACCACGTATAGTGCGACTTAGACTGACTGCGCAATGGACACATAGTCTAACTATTAAGGGGAGTTAACAAGGAGAGAAACAGCTCACACACCTGGAGAAGTAGCTGCTTTGAGATGCATTGTCCAACTATGCATGAATTTTTTTGCCTTGAAAAAATATGAAATCTCAGATTTCACAGAAAAAAATGTCATCATTGACGATGTGAGAACAGTTCAACTTCACAACCCAAGCGGCACAGTGCAATCCAGTAATAGTTTAGTTAAATAATGTAAGACATGAGGAGGATGAACTAGAAGTTCTAGAACAGTACCTCAAAACTTACCTTATTTTGTAAAAAAAAAATGTGTAAACTTTTTTTTTTCAGATATAAAACCTTTTTTAGGCTTCTACTTCAACTTCTTAAGAAACTCATAACAGAAACAGATTTGTTCATTCAAGGATGGGAAGGACAAAGGACTGCAGTAAGGCCTCACACACAATACCAGCTGAAAGTAGCTGCTTCTTCTACAGCTCACAAAAAGTTGGAACAGTTGCTTTTAAGTTGAGCTGAAGCGTGCAAATGTGCATGATGACTTGTGCAGTACAGGACAGGTGTTACTTTTCCAATTCAAATGCAAGTGTCAAGTTTTTTTTTAAGAAACAGAAGAACCTCTGCATTTTCAGTTACAAGGCCGTTTCTAGTATGAGTCAGAATGTGTGTTTGTGCCATTTGGCCCAGAGTGGGAAATCTGCTTTGAGTTGTATGGTAGCAGCTGTGGGAGCACTGTTCTCGTGTGTAGATTAACAAAGCAATTTCTTGAAAAACACTGTCCACATTGCTGGTAGTAGTAGTAGGGGACGTGGTACTTGACTGTTGGTCAGTGTGAGGCTTTTTGGCAGATGGTGGTTTGCTGGGTGTAGCTGCCAGTACAGATATTTCTTGCATTTTCAGCAGGAACATTTCTTTGGCCTGCCTGCCAGCATCTGCATTTGAGAAGAACCAATCTTTATATCTAGAAGAAGAAGGAAAAGCAAGACAACAATGTCAATCATGCAAGGCCAGCAACAACAACAACTGTGGAAGCTTGCTGTGGGCCCGCTGCTATAAGGGAAGGAGCCAGGAGTGGCCCACAACTATAAGGGAAGGAGCCAGAAGTGGCCCACTGGCACTGCTATAATTGAAGGAGCCAGGAGTGGCCCTCTGCTATAAGGGAAGAAGCAAGGAGTGCTGATGGGGGACCCAGCAAAAAGAGTTTGATCGGTCGGAAACAAAATAACCAAAAACAAAGCAAGGCATAATATATTAGTAGGCACTAGCAATTGCCTACCTTGGATGAAGTAAGGTAGCGATGCAGTAGAGTGGGTTTTGCTCCATGTCAGAGAAGCGTTTCTGAAAAGCAGCAAACGTGTTCTTCATCGTTTTAACACAGTGGTCCTCATCTATTTCTTTCTATAACAATCTCTGCAGCACTGTGATGGCAGGAATTACATCTGAGGCAAAAGGATCTGAACAACTCACATGCCAAGTGAATTCTTCAAAGGGAGCCAAGATGTTTATAATCTTTTCCATGAGATTTCACTGATTTGCAGTGATAGTTGCAGACAGCTCATGTTCTGACACATATACTCCAATGGCCTGCTTTTGCATGAGACTTCAGCATATAAAATGTACTGTTCCAGCGAGTCTGAACATCTTGTTGAAGTCTTTCCATGGGTTGACTAAGTTGGAGCTGAATATCTTGTAGCTGAGAATATGCCAGGTTTGAATGTTTAAAGTGGCCAACTATTTTGCGCCCAACTCCCACATCATCTGTAGTGCTGCGCTGTGATAAAAGACCCTCTGAGACAGCCAGCTGCAGTGTAGGTGTCACACATGAAAGACTCTGAAATCCAGCGTCTTCCACACCTTTTATCATATTCCTGGCATTATCCCAGACTACCACATGGACAGAACTTTTGGGAATGGCCCAAGTGTCAAGCATTTCTTCAAGTATGCTCATTATAGCTTGGCCTGTGTGAGAGCCTTGACATTTCTTTGTGTGGAGCATGACTTGCTGAAGAGAGAAATTGCCATCAATCTATTGTGCAGTTAAGCTAATTACAGACACAGGACTTGCAATACTGCTCCAAATATCCGTTGTGAAACTGATAGCCTTTATGTCCTCCTGCAGCATGTTGGTAATGTGTTTCTTCACTGTGTTCTGTAATTGAGGCAAGATGACATCTGTGATGTAACGGCGACTGGGAATTTTGTGCTTAGGCTCCAAAAGATTCAGAAGTCAGCAAAAACCCACATTGTCAACTATTGATAGTGGCTGATCATGAAGAACAATGAATTGGGTTACTGTCTCCGATTTTTTCATAGCCCTTGGCTTATCCATGGAATATTTTTTGCGTCTTGAAAGGGTTTGCTGCAGTGTCAGTGCTAGTAATGACGGTACATTCTCCATGCTCAGTCTTGTGTTTCATTTTGAGGTGTTTTATTAGATTACTGGTATTATAAGAACTAACTTTTGACCCTCCTCTTGATATTTTAGCAGAACAAAGTTTGCAGTCTGCAATGCGTGAGTTGGTTTCACTAATTTTAAAATACTTCCAAACTGCTGACATTTTGCTGGCATCCCTTACACTGAAAGCCTGAAATAAATCCGTCTCTGGGCAGGGAAAAAAAAAGGAAAAAAACTAATTTTTGAGCCTCTAGAAATGCCATGGTTTTCAAACATTCACATGTTACACTTCATGCATCTTGGTATAGCCAAGTAACCCAGCCGGGAACAGGAGATCCATCTGGTGTGCATTTGGGGTGTGGTAACAGTACTTGATGCAGAATGCTACGAAAAAACGACAGAATGTTCTTGAGAACCCAGCCGAGCCAGAAAAATAAAAACTGCACAATATAATGCGACTAGATGGACAAATGCTAGGCCAAGGTGCAAATAAAAAAAAGGCATACAAAAATAAAATGCATTTGTAAAAAAAACAAAAAAAAAAAAAACACTTGCAGGTTGCAGCATGAAATTAATAGTCTACTTATAAAGGAAATGGTGCACATTGCATACACAGATGGACAGGGGACAATGGGACACATGATGTAAGCAAGAGACATGTGGGTGTGGGACATGTTAACAAACAGCCTGGTAACACTCACTGGCCTCCATATTTTGTAGTAAAAAGCAGAGAGAGACATGCTGTGGTGTGGGTGAAGTGTGGGACATTTAACACAGGTAACTTAAACCCTGACCTCCATGTAAGCAGAGAGAGATGTGCTATGGGTATGGGACATGTACAGGTAACACTCACTGGCCGCCATTTAAGCTGAGAGAGACATGCTGTGTGAGTGTGGGACATGTAACAGGTAACTCACTGTCTGACACTGGCCGCCATTTTAAGCTGAGAGAGACATACTTGCTGACTGTGGTGTGGGACATGTAAGAGGTAACACTCATTGACATTGGCCATCATGTAATCTAGGTGAGAGAGACATGCTTGCTGTGGTGTGGGACATGCACAGGTAACACTCACTGGCTGCAAAGATAGGAGAGGAGACATCAACACAGCACTCACTCACTTAACAATCGCCATGTGGGACATGGTGTAACCGCGCCGATCGCCATTGACAGACAGCCTGGAGGAGACAGACAGCAGCACAGCCAGAGACATGCGTCATGTATCAGCACTCACTGCACAATGGAGGGCCGGAAATCTTTATCTGCTCCCGACATCGCACCACCGGCGTCACTTCCGCCCACTTCCAGTATCGGCCAATGTTCGCGAGTACCGATACTCGCGAAAAAGGCAGAGTATCGGCCCAGTATCTGTATCCGTGCATCCCTACTACTGACCACTGATCTCTGCATCTCTTACTACTGACTACTGACCTCTGCATCTCTTACTATTGACCCCTGAACTCTGCATCTCTTACTACTGACTCCTGGTCTCTGCATCTCTTACTACTGACTACTGACCTCTGCATCTCTTACTACTGACCCCTGAACTCTGCATCTCTTACTACTGACTACTGACCTCTGCATCTCTTACTACTGATCCCTGATTTCTGCATCTCTTACTACTGACCCCTGAACTCTGCATCTCTTATTACTTACCCTTGAACTCTGCATCCGTTACTTCGGGCCCCTGACCTCTGCATTTCATACTACTGACCCCTTACCTCTGCATCTCTTACTACTGACCCCTGAACTCTGAATCTCCTACTACTGACCCCTGAACTCTGCATCTCCTACTACTGACTCCTGAACTCTGCATCTCTTACTGACCTCTGCATTTTCTACTACTGACCCCTGAACTCTGCATCTCTTACCACTGACCCCTTACCTCTGCATCTCTTACCACTGACCCCTTAACTCTGCATCTCTTACTATTAGCAAACAAAAGGCGTGACCGCACACAAATGCGATGAATGAACGTGGATTTTATTGTAAAAATGAAATTACTTCCATCATGACATCAGACAAAAGGACAATATCACAAGCACACACGAAGGTGGACGCGTTTCACGGACTACATGTCCGCTTAGTCATAGCCCCAAATGAGAGACAAAGTACCCAGATATTTATAAAACATTACAGGTGAAGATCATGAGTCCTCATTTAATCAGTGCTTAATACAAAAAACCCTTGGCTAATAGACATCCCAGAGTCTAAAGGAAGAATTACTGGGATGTCCGCCAGCAATAAAGAGTTAAAGCCTCCCAAGTGGCAGTTTAAAATCACATACACACATCGATCGTATGAACAAAATGGTCTGTGTTGATAATAGAGGTGAACAAAATCTATTATGCATCCGTTACTTCGGGCCCCTGACCTCTGCATCTCTTACTACTGACCCCTGAACTCTGCATCGCTTACTACTGACCCCTGAACTCCGCATTATTTACTACTTATCCCTGAACTCTGCATCACTTACTACAGACCCCTGAACTCTGCATTGCTTACTACTGACCCCTGAACTCTGCATCAATTACTACTGACCCCTGAACTCTGCATCACTTACTGCTGACCCCTAAACTCTGCATCAATTACTACTAACTACTGAACTCTGCATCTCCTATTACTGACCCCTGAGCTCTGTATCCCTTACTATGGATCCCTGAACTCTGCATCACTTATTACTGAACCCTGAACTCTACATCACTTACTACTGGCCCACGAACTTTACATCACTTACTACAGACCCCTGGACTCTGCATATCTTACTACAGACCCCTGAACTCTGCATATCTTACTACAGACCCCTGAACTCCGCATCAATTGCTGCCGAACCCTGAACTCTGCATCCCTTAATACTTGCCCCTGAATTCTGCATCACTTACTACTGACCCCTGACCTCTGGTTCACTTACTATTGACCCCAGAACTCTGCGCCATTTACTACAGAACCCCTGAACTTTATATCACTTACTATTGACCCCAGAACTCTGCATTGCTTACTACTCACTCCTGAAATCTGCATAATTTACTACTGACCCCGGAACTCTGCATCACTTACTACTGACCTCTCTAATCTGCAGCATTTACTGCTGACCCCTGAACTCTGCATAACTTACTACTACCCCTGACCTCTGCATCATTTACTACTGACTCCTTAACTCTGTACTAAGTGATGCAGAGTTCAAAGGTCACTAGTGATGCAGGTGTCAGCAGTAAGTGACACAGTGTTAAGGGTTCAGTAGAAAGTGATGCAAAAGTCAGTATTGTTTAAGGCAGAGTTCAGGAGTCAGTAGTAAGTGAGACGGACTTCAGATTCCAGTAGTAAGTGCTGAAGAGTTTAGGGGTCAGTAATGACTCAGAGGTCAATAGTAAGGGATGCAGACGTAATAGGTCAGTAGTGACAGAGGTCAGTGGTAAGTGACACTTAGTTCGAGAGTCAGTAGTAAGTGAGGCAGAATTCAGGGGTTTGTAGTAAGTGATACAGAGTCTAGGGGTCAGTAGTAAGTGATGCAGAGTTCAGGGGTCCATAGTAAGTGATGCAGAGGTCAGGGGTCAGTGGTAAGTGATACAGAGTTCAGGGGTCAGTAGTAAGTGACACAGAGTTCAGGGGCTAGTAGTAACGCAGAGTTTAGGGGTCTTTAGTAAGTGAGGCAGAGTTCAGGGGTCAGTAGTAAGTGATGCAGAGTTCAGGGGTCAGTAGTAAGAGATGCAGAGGTCAGGGGTCAGTAGTAAATGATGCAGAGTTCAGGGGTCAGTAGTAAGTGGTGCAGAGTTTAGGGGCCTATAGTAAGACATGCAGGGTTTGGGGGTCAGTAGTAAGTGATGCAGAGCCCAGGAGTTAGTAATGACTAAGAAGTCAGTAATAAATGATGCAGAGTTCAGAGGTTTATAGTAAGTGATGCAGAGATCAGGGGTCAGTAGTGTGTAAATCACCCAATACCTGAACTAACTAGAAATATATGCCCATGCGCACTGCATTTTCTCGTTCTTGGCCCAGGGAGCCCAACTTATAGCCTTGCACATAGGCCCAATGCTTTTAGAAAACACCTCTGTATGTCATCCATCACTCACATTTCTTATTTCAATATTTTTATTAGGTTTTACAATGTTACAGGTATTTAACATGCTCAGTACATATGAATCATACAGTAGTTCCCTCTGGCAGCATTAGAGAGTAACAATGCCTATGCACAATGAACCTTCATGGGTGGTGTGTAAACAGGGAACAAACAAACTTGTTGGGTTACAGGAGATACTGATAATAATAGGGTGTCACCAGACGGAGGAAGAAGGGTATGGGGGGGGCGGTACCAGTGTTCCAGTAGGGTGTTAATGGGCTATGTCCAGGGAATTTAAGATTTGACTGTGCATTTCGGGTGAGAGAGCCAAGGTTCCCAAGTAGATAGGAATTTAGAGAGGGACAGGGTTTTCCTAGCCAACATTTTTTCAATTTCGCATTGCAAGTTCAGGTCTATAATTGTTGCTTTGAAGGAGGGAGGGTCAGGGGATTTCCACTTTCTGGTGATGTTTAGTTTGGCGGCTAGTAGTATGTGAATTATGACTGTCCTATATTTACCGGGAATGCTGTCCATATTGAGGTGCAGGATAGCAAGTTCAGGATTGGGGGGTAGTGTTTTTTGCAAAATTGAGGAGATCAAGGTAAAGATTTGTTTCCAAAATGTGGTGAGGGCTCTACAGGACCAGAGGATGTGGGAGAGGGAGCCGATGGAACCACATTCTCTCCAGCAGGTATTTGGGGAGTTTGAGTATATTTTAGATAGCCTATAGGGAGTAAGGTACCACCTATGTGTGTTTTTTTGGAATAATTCCCAATGATTGGTGCAGTGGGAGGCTCTGTAGGTGTATAGGTAGGCTTTGTTCCATTGTTCTGTCGGTGTGGTTCTACTCAGTTCTGTGTCCCATTTCATTTGGGAGGGCGGTTGCTGTTGTGATAGCTCTTCCAAGAGGAAAGTATAGAGTGTGGAGATGCTATGTTTTGGGTGGGTTGGTTAGGATAGAAATGTGTGGAGTGGTGCTGGGATGGATGCCGAGGTTGGTAGATTCAAGGTTTTCATGAGGTGGGCAATTCTTGAGTAAGTGTAATACTCTATCTGTGGTAAGTCGAATTGGTGTTGAAGGGCCGTAAAGGGTTTAAGGGTCATATTCGTTTTTATGTCTTTTATGTGGTGGATGCCCAGGGAAGTCCATTTCTTCAAGGAGATGTCTGGGATTAGGGTTTCAATAGCCGAGAGAGGGATGAGGTATTTGTGAAGGGGTTGTTTGGGAGATTTATTAGGCGGGAGGTTTTGCCAAACTTGAAGAGAGGCTTTTATAGTAGGGGGGAGTGCCGCTTGGGGTAATTTTTGGCCTGCTGATAGGAGTAGGAGTGAGTTTGTTAATTTGTTGGTTGGTGAGCCAGTGGCCTCCATCAGGGACCAGGGTTTGTTGCTGGTGGGGTGCCACCAGTAATATATTTGATCTAGAACAGTAGCCTTAAGGTAGGATTGGATGTGGGGCATGCTGGTTCCTCCCTTGTGATGGGGGCGGATGAGTGTGGTGCAGGGAGCTCGTGGGGGTTTGTTGGCCCAGATGAACTGCGATACTGTTTTTTGTAGTGTGTGAAAGAAGGATTGGGGGATTGTAATGGTGAGGGTTCGGAAAAGATAGAGTAGCTTGGGCAGGATCAGCATTTTGAATGCAGCGATTCTTCCCAGCGTAGAGAGGTATTGAGAGCGTAGGTCCTTGAGGAGTTGTGGAAGCTGTTTCAGAAACGTTTTGTAGTTAACTTCGAATAGTTTATGTGGTGAGGGTGTTAGTCTAATGCCTAGGTAGGGAATAGACTGGTCCGACCAGATGTAGGGTAGTATTCTTTTTAGATGAGCGGCCAACTTGTCTGGAATGTTAAAAGGGAGAATGATAGATTTAGTCGAATTCAACTTGTAGTACAATATCAGAGAGAATTGGTGGAGAATTTCTTGAATTGCGGTAAGTGAACGTTCTGGGTGTGAGAACATAAGTATTGTGTCGTCTGCAAAGAGACTTATCTTATTTTCTGTTCCTGAGGGGGAGATGCCGCAGATTTGCGGATCTTGTCTTATTTTGGTTGCTAGGGGCTCCATCAAGAGGGCGAAAATGATAGGGGATAGGGGGCACCCCTGGCGGGTGCCATTAGAGATCTGGAGTGGTTTGGAGAGCATCCCGACAGTCAGAATTCTAGCAGTGGGGTTGGAGTACAGGGCCAAAATCACGTCTAGGAATCTGCCTTCAATTCCAAATTTAAGGAGGACCTCCCTGAGAAATCCCCAATGGACCCTGTCGAACGCCTTCTCTGCGTCCAGGGATAGGAGCAGAGAAGGCGTTCGAGTCCCCGTGATCTGGTGGATTAAATTGACCATTTTCCTGGTGGCGTCAGGAGCCTGCCTGTTCGGAACAAAGCCAACTTGGTCCAGGTGGATCATGTCGGGGAGTAGGTGCTGAAGTCTAGAGGCCAGGACCTTAGCAAATAGTTTGATGCCTGTGTTGAGGAGGGAAATTGGTCTGTAACTAGAAGTGGTGGTTGGATCTTTCCCTGGTTTAGGTATTGTTACAATAGTGGATTTCAACATTTCTAAAGGGTAGGAGGCAGAGGAGGCAGCAGCATTGAAGACGGCAGCAAGTTTAGGTGATAGAAAGGAATGGATGGTACTGCGCAGCCTATTTCTGTAGGTGTCAATATATAGTGATCTCATACGTTATTCTGATGTAAAAATATACGTGTATGATGTAAAAATATATACAATGATGAGGATAACACATGTAAAAATAGGTATAAATAGACGATATAAAGTGCAATATACAATAAATCCTTCAATAAAAATGCAGTGGGTACAATCTTATAAAAGCATTGGCTATATAAAGCCTAAAACATTAAAAATGGCAGTGATATAATCCAGTGATTAAAAGTGACAGTGAAGATATAAAACAGTAATTGTAATAGATTGGAATTCAGCAAATAGTTTCACTCTTAAAAAGTCCTAATTAAAACTGTAGTGATAGTGATAACTGTGATTAGTGTTCCAAGTGTTCGCATAAAATCATTGGTGCTTCATTTGAGTGCAGTGAATCTCTTTTGCAGGGGGGTGTTCACCCCAAGAGGATTCCTTCAGTGAAGGAATCACTGCCATTTTTAATGTTTTAGGCTTTATATAGCCAATGCTTTTATAAGATTGTACCCACTGCATTTTTATTGAAGGATTTATTGTATATTGCACTTTATATCGTCTATTTATACCTATTTTTACATGCGTTATCCTCATCATTGTATATATTTTTACATCATACACGTATATTTTTACATCAGAATAACGTATGAGATCACTATATATTGACACCTACAGAAATAGGCTGCGCAGTACCATCCATTTCTTTCAATTACATTGCTTATATTGTCATATAGCTAGGTACAGCAGCAACCTAGTCCACTTGCACCACTCCTATCATAGTAGCGCGAGGATACCCCTACCATACTATAAGTTTAGGTGATAGAAGCTTCTTGAGTTCCTTGTAGAATTCATTACAGTACCCATCTTCCCCAGGGGCTTTGTTGCCGGGGAGAGAGTGGATTGCCTTCTGTACTTCTAGTGGTGAGAAGGGGAGTGCTAAGTGCTCTAGTTGCTCGGAAGAGATTTTGGGGAGATTTATTGATTGAAGGAACTCTTGTACGTGGGATAGTGTCGGTTGCGGTGTGTGTGGGTCCTCTTTTAAGTTGTATAGGGCATGGTAATAGTCGCTAAAGGCGTCTGCTATCTCTTGCGGGTTGGTTAATGGCTTCTGGGTTGTGGGGTGATGAATCAGGGTAATTCTAGACTTTGGGGTTGGGGGTTTGGTTAGTCGGGCCAGAAGGGAACTCGATTTGTTGTTAAGGGCGTAATAGTTTGCCTTTTTTCTCTTAAGCTCAATTTCATATTTATAGGTGAGGATGGATCTAAGCTTGATCCTCCACTCACTGAGTTCTGCAGATGTTTGAGGAGAGGGGTTTTGTTTGTTTATTCTCTCAAGAGAGTCAATTTTTGTGAGTGCCTCATCAATCTGCTGAGTCCTCTGCCTCCTAGTAATAGCACTTAAGTTCAATAGGACGCCTCGCATATATGCTTTGTAAGTTAACCAGAGAGTAAAACAGTTCACATCGGGTGTCTCGTTTATCTCAAAGAATGCTTGGTGTTCTTCCCTGGTGGTACGGATGTGGGCAGGATCCGCCAGAAGTGAGGAGTTGAGTCTCCAGGAATTTGTTACAGTTTGCGAACGGGGACCTACTGTGATGAAAATGGGAGAGTGGTCCGACCAGGAGATGGGGCCAATAGACGATTCTGATACTTCTTGTAGAGTTCTTTTGCCAACGAGGAAATAGTCTATTCGGGAATATGAGAGTTGGGAGTGTGAAAAAAGGAGAAGTCTGTTTCAGATCCATGTTGACATCTCCAAACATCATACAGTCCAAGAGAGCGGAGAAGTGGGTTGAGGGCCGGTCTGTGGTGTTGTGTGGCGGGTTTGGAGTCCAAGGCTGGGTCCCCTATTAGGTTACAGTCTCCCCCTATGATGGTTCTGGTAGTTGTGTTCAGGGGTATTTTGTGATATAGATTTTTGAAGAACCGGAGGAGATGCTTGTCCGGCCCATAAATGTTTACAAGGGTATACGGGATATTGTCCAATACACAGGAGAGGATGATGAATCTTCCAAAGGGGTCCACGGTGGTCTGTTGCATTGAAATTGTTAGAGAGTCCCTCAGAGCTATGAGAACTCCTTTCTTCTTTTTGTTGCTGGAGGCCAGGAAGATTTGTTTGTAGTTCGCCAATGTGAATTGGGGGGTCTTTTGGGCGGAAAAGTGGGTCTCCTGAGCCATGATTATGTCGGCCTTTGCTTTGTTCGCTTCTTTAGCTAGTAAAGATCTTTGTATGGTGAGTTGAGTCCTCTGACATTCAGAGATAGGATTTTAAGTGGCATCATTCAACCTGGAAGTGTTCTAAATAACTGCTATGCTCTAGGATTATTTGGGTGGGGTGAGAACACTTCTGGTATTGGTAATAACAGTAAAAAGGGAGAGACCGTGAGGCAGAGGATCATGGCCTCAGTGCGCGGCTTATCCGCTGCGCTCAAAAAGGCAAAAGGGGGTGCTAGGTCTACCAAACGAGAACTAGAGGGTAAGACCTAGTGAAACAGTTCAGGCAAACGGTACTGCTGAGTGGGTCCTGGGCTGTTGGCATCAGTTGGTGAATGGACAACCGGGTGGGCTGGACCTCTTCATCCCATCTGTTGCAACTCGCTGGTGTCCATGGGGGGGTTGTAGCGGTCCTGGGTGGTGGTCGTGCCCTGTGGCAGGATATGCCAGGCAAACAGGAGGCGGAGGCCTTCTTGTAGCATGTGTGCCACAAATGTTTTGTTGAGGTGAGTGATCAGAAGTTTATTCGGAAAGCCCAATTTGAAGGGAATCTTGTGGTTGAACAGAGCTTTTGTAATCGTGGCTAACTGGCGGCGATTGTCCATTGTAGTTTTGGACAGATCTGCATATAGTTGAATGGCGTTAAAGGGGTCCGGCAATCTGTTACCTCTCCTCGATGCATGCATAACTCTTTCTTTGGTGTTGAAGAAATGTATATGGGCCAGTACGTCTCTAGCGTGGCCGGGGGAAGGTGTGAAGGTTTCGGTAGTCTATGTGCTCTGTCTATTTCCAATTCTCTGTCTGTCAGGTCTGGGATGAACGCCCGCATTAGAGATTGTAGGAAGGTCTTTAGGTCTGACTGTTGGATCGACTCCGGAACATTGCGGAATTTAATGTTATTTCTGCGTGAACGATACTCTAACTCTGCCAGTTTGAGATGGATCGATTGGATGTCTTCTTCATGTGTGGTGATCGCATCCACCATGTCATTGTGGGCCCTTGGAAGTTCTCCAACCGTTTTTTCTATGGTCTGGATTAGAGATGAGCGAACTTCTGGAAGTTTGGGTTCTGCTGGTTCGGCCGAACTTCGGGACAAAGTCCGGGTTCGGGTCCGGACAGAACCCGAACTTTGTCCTGGACCCCGAACCCCATTGAAATCAATGGGGACCCGAACTTTTTGGCAAAAAAATGGCTGTAAAAAAGTCCTGGAAAGTCCTAGAGGTCTGCAAAAGGAAGGAAAATGGGGGTAAGGGTGGGACAAGTGCCCTACAAAGAAATGGGGACAGGGAAATAACTAAAAGCATTTTTAAAAAAATAATAACATAAAAAAATCAAAAATGGAGTTGGATTTGGACCATCTTCAAACTATGTCTGAAAAGTATTAATTAACGGTAGAAGCCATATCACTGTTCTAAAATCATCTTCAAACTGTGTAAAAAAAGTATAAATAAGCCGGGAGAAACCATACTACTGTTCTACAAGCATCTGGAAACTGTGTGTTAAACTTTAACTAAAACCGGGAGAAACCATACTACTGTTCTGCAAACATCTGGAAACTGTGTGTTAAACTTTAGCTAAAACCGGGAGGAACCATACTACTGTTCTGAAAGCATCTGGAAACTGTGTGTTAAACTTTAACTAAAACTGGGAGGAACCATACTACTGTTCTGAAAGCATCTGGAAACTGTGTGTTAAACTTTAACTAAAACCGGGAGGAACCATACTACTGTTCTGCAAGCATCTGGAAACTGTGTGTTAAACTTTAACTAAAACCGAGAGAAACCATACTACTGTTCTGCAAGCATCTGGAAACTGTGTGTTAAACTTTAGCTAAAACCGGGAGAAGCCATACTACTGTTCTGCAAGCATCTGGAAACTGTGTGTTAAACTTTAGCTAAAACCGGGAGAAGCCATACTACTGTTCTGCAAGCATCTGGAAACTTTGTGTTAAACTTTGACTAAAACCGGGCGAACCCATATCACTGTTCTAAAATCATCTAAAAACTGTGTTTGAAACTATAGCAGAGCGAACCCATATCCCTGTCTTCTCTCTGCTATAGCTTCACACACAGTTTTTAGATGATCATAGAACAGTAGTATGGCTTCTCCCGGTTTTAGTTAAAGTTTAACACACAGTTTCCAGATGCTTGCAGAGCAGTAGTATGGCTTCTCCCAGTTTTAGCTAAAGCTTAACACACAGTTTACAGATGCTTGCAGAACAGTAGTATGGCTTCTCCCGGTTTTAGATAAAGTTTAACACACAGTTTCCAGATGCTTGCAGAACAGGAGTATGGCTTCTCCCGGTTTTAGCTAAAGTTTAACACACAGTTTCCAGATGCTTTCAGAACAGTAGTATGGCTTCTCCCGGTTTTAGCTAAAGTTTAACACACAGTTTCCAGATGCTTGCAGAACAGTAGTATGGTTTCTCTCGCTTTTAGTTAAAGTTTAACACACAGTTTCCAGATGCTTGCAGAACAGTAGTATGGCTTCTCCCAGTTTTAGCTAAAGTTTAACACACAGTTTCCAGATGCTTGCAGAACAGTAGTATGGTTTCTCTCGGTTTTAGTTAAAGTTTAACACACAGTTTCCAGATGCTTGCAGAACAGTAGTATGGCTTCTCCCGGTTTTAGCTAAAGTTTAACACACAGTTTCCAGATGCTTGCAGAACAGTAGTATGGCGATTTTGGCCCTCTTCGGTATGATGACAAGACGTTCGTAGACCTTTGACACACAATTTGAAA
>BLSH010125419.1:178081-217167 GCA_018402905.1 Glandirana rugosa
AGTATGGCTTCTCCCGGTTTTAGCTAAAGTTTAACACACAGTTTCCAGATGCTTGCAGAACAGTAGTATGGTTTCTCTCGGTTTTAGTTAAAGTTTAACACACAGTTTCCAGATGCTTGCAGAACAGTAGTATGGTTCCTCCCGGTTTTAGTTAAAGTTTAACACACAGTTTCCAGATGCTTTCAGAACAGTAGTATGGTTCCTCCCAGTTTTAGTTAAAGTTTAACACACAGTTTCCAGATGCTTTCAGAACAGTAGTATGGTTCCTCCCGGTTTTAGTTAAAGTTTAACACACAGTTTCCAGATGCTTGTAGAACAGTAGTATGGTTTCTCCCGGCTTATTTATACTTTTTTCATACAGTTTGAAGATGATTTTAGAACAGTGATATGGCTTCTACCGTTAATTAATAGTTTTCAGACATAGTTTGAAGATGGTCCAAATCCAACTCCATTTTTGATTTTTTTATGTTATTATTTTTTTAAAAATGCTTTTAGTTATTTCCCTGCCCCTATTTCTTTGTATGGCACTTCTCCGACCCTTACCCCCATTTTCCTTCCTTTTGCAGACCTCTGGGACTTTCCAGGACTTTTTTACAGCAATTTTCAGAACTTTTAGTAAAATTACCAGAACCCCGGACCCGAACCCGGACTTTTTTTGAAAAGTCCGGGTTCGGGTCTGGGTCACAGACACCCAAAAGTTTGGTACGGACCCGAACTTTACAGTCCGGGTTCGCTCAACACTAGTCTTGGATGCGTTGCTCATGTTTCTGTACAGTGGACATCAGGGGGGAGATTACTGAGGAGAGGTCCAGGTGCAGAGTGTCTTAGAGATAATAACATGTTTTTCATGATCTGTTCAGAGACAGGTTGGTCAGATACTGGGAGGTCATCCAGTGCTGAGCTGGCATGGGATGAAGGGAGAGACAGAGCGATCGGAGGAATGAGCGAGTGCACAACCATTGCTTCGGTCTGAACGAACGGAGATACGATCGATTGGGCGGCTTCGGGTTCCTCCGTTCTAAGTCTGGACTTCACTGGGCTTGAGGTAGTGGGGGAGGGTGGGGGAGACAACTCACCCGTTGCGCCAGAAGGAGTGGAGGTTCCGGGTGACTCGCCAGAGAGCGGAGAGGAGATCTTAGTTGCTTCCCCTGCAGTGGAGTCAGCACCATCTTGGGTCCCCATGAGGCCTGGAGCGGAATAAAAGTCTGTCAATTTCCTAGGAGCTTTAAATTCCTTTCTTATTTGGTCATCTCTGGGGGTGCTAGAGGTTGTCGGGTACAGGTAGAGCTGTTGTAAAGCCCGGTGTCGGTCGAAAAACGGTGGATTTTAGCCGTTTAGCACAGGAGCTATGGAGATAAGAAGCCATTCAGCAGTGTCGTCAGGCCACGCCCCCCCCCCCCCCATCACTCACATTTCTTGTGTGCACTAGTGACTAATTCAGGAAAGTAAATTTTGGAGCCATTTTTTAATTTTTCTTCCACACATGTTAAAATTCATGATTAGGGCCTGAATATTAGGTAAAACCCCCATAATATATATTTTTTGAAAGCAGAGACCCAGGAAAATAAAATGGTGGTAGCTGCAATATTTTATGTCACAAGACATTAGCATAACAGTTTATCAAACCTCTTTTTTTGGTAAAAAATGCACTAAAGTTAATTTTAGGGTACGCAAATATGACCCAATTGTATTGTGAAATACAAAAGATGAGGTTGTGCTCAGTGAATAGGTATTAAACATGTTGGGCCTCAAAGTTGTGTGCTTCAGTAAAATGGTGACAAAGTTTGGTACCCAAAATTGTCCACAGGCAATGCTTTAAAAGTCCCTCCAGTTCATCAGTTTAGAGCTAGTTGTCTATAATGGGCCTAGAATTATTGCTCTCATTCCGGCATGCACCATGCTGTATAATCTGTGTAGTTCAGCCACCATTTTTGTTGCTCCAAAGCATGTGGTTTTGTATGTATGTGAAAGCTAGAGAACTTAATGTATTTTTTTTGTCACTTTAAATGTTTAAAACTTTCCCTTTTTTAACATAAATGTATTGCTATCACATAGGGGGGCAATAACCCTCTATGTAATAGCATATAGGCTGTGACAGGTTAATGGAGCTAAGATCAGGCTGGATAAGCTGCCTCCCCTGCCAACTCTCCCAGTGAGTGACAGCTCCAGACCAGGAAGTGACATAATGCACATCACTTGTTGCTTCATTCACCAGGAGGGAGGATCAGTGAACATACATTCAGTTAGCACCTTCTGCCCTACCTGTGACCTTAATTAGTTACACCTAAATGTCAGCAGCAGTCAGCATGACAAAAGTACAAACTTTCTCTACGGCAGTATCTAAAAGCCCTTGATACCAGCACTGATTATAAATGGATCTGGGACTCAATAGGTTAAAGTGGTAGTAAAGTCCACTTTAATTTTTTCCTACAGGTAAGCCTATAATTTTGGGCGTGGCTACATCGCTTCTTCATCATGCATGGTGGCTGACTGGTGGGAGAGTCTGGTGCTGCCACACAGCCTGCTGCTTTTTGGGAGAGCAATTGTATTGCTATATGCAAGTTTTTTAAACCTATTGCCCAAGGATTTGCTTAGTGTGATTCCCTTTGCAGTTTCACTTGTTATTTTTTGAATAAATGTTTTTTGTGGGTTACACTATAGGTATATATTCTTTTTATTTTTATTTTTCATCCTGCTGATGAACCTACCCTAACTGGATCATGTTTGGCTCTTTGGAGTTTCCCTTCATAAGGAGATGCAACACGCGCATTTGACCATACTATATGATGGTCCACAGAATCCGGTAAGAGGCTTTAATACTTGGTGGCCTTTGGACTTTCTTGTTTCACATATATTTTACTTTTTTAACCCTTGTGAATGGGCTCTTATGGACACTTACAGTATTTACATATTTGGTGTGATTTCTTTATACACGGTTTTCACCTAATAAGTTTGTTGTCATTATATTGATTCATTTTTGTGTTTTCATAATACTGTATTGAGTTACATTTTTTTTGCACTGCTTCATATATTTATCCCAACTCTTGCATCTAGAGTCACAGATTGCTTATGCGGCTGCTCATTTGTAATTTATATGTTTTAGTGCAGATATCCTATGTGATTTTTAAGCCTATAATAAAGCTTACCTGTAGGTAAAATAAACATTGGGCACTGTTTAGGAGATATTCACCCTGGATGCAGCCAGTGATGCCACTGCCGCATGCGCTCTGAAGGTCCAGCATATTGCCTGGTCCCTGACAGTCCCCTTACACTGACATCCTCTTCTGGATCCTGACAAAACCCCACTTCTGGACAGCCAGTAGGAAGTGTCCATGTATGCAGACAATGGCATGGACACCCAAAGAAGGACCCTGCCTACTGTAAACCGTAGAGGAGGGAAAACAGGCTTGGAGGGTCACATGAATATGGCTTTAGGTAAGTAAAAAGGAAATTGCATTTTTTTCATGCCAGCAATCAGTTAGGAGGATGGGAAGGGTACGTGTTTTGCCTGGAGATGGACTTTAAATATATAATTAAAAGTGTTTTGCTATATCTGTTCAATAAGTGCCAAAAATCCCTGCAGATCCTGCCAGAAATCCTGTGAGCTGGTAACCTCCTGTGGTTTCTGGTTATACTGACTGTAGCACCCCCTAGCGTTGCTAGAATGTTAAAGAGGAGATTTTTGTTTAGAGTACGTTCATTTGTGCAGGCTTGGCTGGCAGCCAAGCCTGTGTGTTTTTCCTGGGTTGGGCAGAGATCCAGGGGGAGCTGGATGACTCACAGGCAGCATCACTGGGCCCCCCTCCATTACTAGAATTGACTGGAACCTTCTAGAAATATCAGAGGGGAAGTGAGGTGGAGCAGCCTGAAGTATTCTGAAGGCCCTAACCAATCCCCAACTTGGGTTTGCAGACTCTGGGTCAGCCCAGCTGGGGAGAAGAATTGGGGTGGAAGCTGGAGATGGAGTGTTAGGCTGTCGTGGCCTTTGAGGGAGCTCCCCAGTTGGGGGGGGTGACCTTAGGCCTGGGCTCGTGTGCGGACATGACCCTCTTCAAGACACACAGGGGTATCCTGGCCAGGAGGCACTAGGAGCAAGGAAAGGACAGTGGGAGAACACTGCCTGGCAAGTCTCCAGGAGCAACAGGAACAGCCAAGAGGGCTGGTGAGTGACACACGGTCAGGAGGACTGGGAGGCATACCTGAGAGGACTGGATGGAGCAGTCTGGGATGGGTGCAGAGCCAGTCTGGAGGACTGTGGTGGTATGGGCAGTGGAAAGGGGCAGCTGACAGGGTCTGAAGAGGTGGAGCTGGGAGCAGTAGCCACATATAGGATAGCTAGCACTAAGTACTACCATTTTTTTCTACACCATAGGGGCCTGCGGTCCCTGCCTGCATAGGGCATTTTCTTTGGGTCTGACAGAGTGAGTGTCAGATCCCCACGTTAATGCTTGTTGGTCCTGGGAGTGATAGTCTGCAAACAAGTGTATGTGCTGGAGGTTGAGTAGAAAAGACTGTATATACTGGAGTGTATATAGTTGAGCCCCTACCAATTGTTCTTCAATTAAGTGGGCATCTCATGTGCACCCTATCCCAATCCAAGTTCTATTCCCCTAATAAAGCAAAAGACTGCCACTTATACGCAGAGCACTGTGTATGTCTCTTGAACTATAATTAGTCTTCTGACTCCCTCAGCCCCTCCTTCCAGATGTCTTGCTAAATTTAGCCACAAATGTTCAGAGGAGGGCCAAAGAGGGGGCAAAATAAGAGAAATATATGACAAATTCTGAGATATGGTGCTGCTCCCTCTGCTATAGTAGGCAGGTGCCCATTAGTGGCTCTATGGTAGGCATGGGCCCATGGTTCAAGTCCAACGTATGTTCGACTCGAACATCGGGCGTTCGCCTGCTTGTCAAATTTAGAACATTATGGGGCGTTCGCAGCGCGCGACCCCACCTCTTCTGAAGTCATGTGCACGTACGTCACTGAGTGGCCCCGCCCTGCCATATAAATGAAGTCACAACAAACAGAGCTCAGTCGGCAGGAGCCCTCCCAAGTAGTAGGGGTGTACCCGATACTAATTCACATAAGGGGGCTATGATCTGGGGGCCCCCTTATTAAAGGGGGCTTCCAGATTCCGATAAGCCCCCCCCGCCCGCACACCCCCACAACCACAGCCCAGGGTTGTAGGGAAGAGGCTCTTGTCCCCATCAACATGGGGACAAGGTGCTTTGAGGTGGGGGGGCAGAGCCCTCCCTCCCCCAAAGCACCCATACTCCCCATGTTGAGGGCATGTAGCCTGGTACGGTTCAGGAGCCCCCCCCCCCCCCCAGCCTGGCTGGCCTGGTTGCATGCTCTGATAAGGGTCTGGATTGGATTTTAGGGGGGACCCCACATCAATTTATTTTTTACATCTTGGCACAGGGTTCCCCTTAAAATCCAAACCAGACCCGTAGGGCCTGGTATGGACTGGGGGGGGGGGGGACCCTACGTTCATTTTTTCAGTGATTTTCCTGTATATTGCCGGGAACCGGCAATACATTACAGCCGCGATAATAAATGACAATTTTTCCTTCACAAATGTAATTTTGCTTTGGCTATGTTCTAAACATCACAGAGGTGCGCCCTTTTACAGGCAGACTAAGGCAGACTATTGTTTCACTTTAAGCATTATTAAAATCACTGCTCCTGAAAAAATTATCGATTTAAAAACTTTTTTTTGCATTGATACATGTTCCCTAGGGCAGGACCCGGATCCCCTTACACTTATATGTAATAACTTGCATATAAACCTTTAAAATTAGCACTTTTGATTTTTCATGTTCCGGTCCCATAGACTTTAACAGTGTTCGAATGTTCGCACAAATTTTTTGCCTGTTCACACCAGAACTCTTGAACATTGCAGTTCGGAGCCTAATAACGAATCACATTGAAGTGACCAGAACTGGAAAAATCAAAAGTTCCCATTTTGAGGGCTTAGATACAAGTAATTGGGCATGCAATGGTTATGGGGGTCCAGGTACTGCCCTGGGGGACATTGGGGGACATGCATCAATGAAAAAAAGTTTGTAAAAACAAAATTTTTAAATAAACCACTTGCCCACTGGGTACTTATACCCCCTTCCTAAGCAGGTCAATTTCAGCTTTCAGCACTTTAAAATTTTGAATGACAATTACTCAGTCATGCAGCACTGTACCCATATAAAATGTCTGTCTTTTTTTCACACAAATAGAGCTTTCTTTTGGTGGTATTTAATCACTACTTTTTTTTTTTTTTTTGCTCTATAAATGAAAAAAGACTGAAAATGTAAAAAAATGCATTTTTCTTCGTTCCGGTTATACATTTTTTTCAAATTAGCAATTTTTTGGCCAAAAAGTTATACCACTACCAGTACAAATACCCTCCAAATGACCCCCTTTTGGAAAGTAGACATTCCAAGGTATTTAGTAAGAGGCATGGTGAGTTTTTTGAAGTTGTAATTGTTTCTCACAATTCTATGCAATATGAAGATTTTTTTTGTTTGTTTCTTACAAAATTGTCATATTACCAAGTAATTTCTCACACCCTGTATAGGCATACTTGCAACTACACCCCAAAATATATTCTGCTACTCCTCCTGTGTATGGCGATACCACGTGTGTGAGGCTTTTACACAGCCTGACCACATACAGAGGCCCAACGTGCAAGTACCACCTCCAGGCGGGCGTTCTAGGAGCATAAATTACATATATAATTTCCTGACAACACATTTGAAGGCCCTGGAGCACCAGGACAATGGAAACACCAACAAAATGACCCCATTTTTTAAATCAAACACCCCAACATATATTCTATGAGGCATAATGGGTATTTTGAATCATGTCATTTTTTTTCCACAAGTTTTTGAAAAATGTGGAAAGAAAATGAAAACACTTTATTTTTTTCACAAAGTTGTCCATTTATATTTTTAATATATAGCATGAGCATACCACAAATTACACCCCAAAATACATTCTGCTGCTACTGTACTCCTGAGTATGGTGATACCACATGTGTGAGACTTTTACACAGCCTAGCCACATACAGAGGCCCAACATTCAGGGGGCACCATCAGGCACCCTATGGACATAAAATGACAAATTAAATTTTCTGACAAGCTATTATATTTTTGTGAGGCACTGTAGAGCACTGATAAGCAATGTAGTGGCACTGATATAGCATGGGTGAGCACTGATGTTGCACAGATGAGCACTGATGTGGCATGGATGAGCACAGATGAAGCATGAAAAAATATAGGAGGGGAGTGGGAGAAAGGCGCTGCCTCAATAATAATAGTAAATAAATATCACATGGTAAGAAAGGAAATATAAACATATATAAGTGACATCAAATAAATTGGTTACAATTTGATATTTTACGAGTGATATATTCTGATGGTGAGTGATAAAACATACAAAGTGCATGCAGTGCTGCAAAAAAACTTAGTGATCACATTTATACATATAATGGAACCAACTGGTGTGTGCATAACCATGCAGGCAACAATTAAATAAGTGTACAAAATCCAAACCAGTATTACAACAAGTCCCCACTAGGGGTCAGTCCAATAGCCAGAAGTGATGTGGGAATACTCCTTCAAAAAGGACCGAGAAATGAATAATGTCCAGATCTCAATGCAAGAGTCCTTACAAGGACCAGGGGTGATATTGTACCGAGTGCAGTACGGGAAGAGAAGGGGTGAAGCGAATCCGTGATAAATCGTGCTCCCCTCCTCCTGGCTCCCCACTCACCGGTACTTACAACCACGCTGCGATAACACTGCCGTCCAACCTTAGGTAGTTGCCACCGGGTCCTCCCAAAATGGCTCACATGTGTGGGGGAGATATGCAGTAGTTTAAGGACGATCCGCTCATACAGACTGAAAAAAAATGTAGTAACTTACATGAGGTTAAGAGAAGTCAGACGTAGGTCCACTAAGTTGAAAACCGGAAATTCCTTGCGTTCCAAATCAAGACCGGAAGTGCGCAATGACGCTAACCAGGCCCCACCTGACGCGTTTCGTCATATGGACGTCATCGTCATGGATGACCATGGATAAGGCACAGATGTTGCATGGATGAGGCACGGGTGATGCATTCATGTGGCACGGATGAGGCATGGATGTGGCACGAATGGGGCTTGGATGAGGCACGGATGAGCATTGATGAGGCATGGATGGGGCATGGATGCGGCACAAATAGACATGAATGAGGCACGGATGAGGAATGGATGTGGCACAGATGGGCAAGGTAGAGGCACAGATGGGCATGAGACACTAATGGGCATGAATGAGGTACCGATGGGCATGCATGAGGTACGGGTGAGGCATGAATGAGGTACAGATGGGCATGAATGAGGCACGGATGAGGCATGCATGAGGCACAGATGGGCATGAATGAGGGACCTATGGGCATGAATGAAGCACGGGAGAGGCATGAATGAGGCACAGATGGGCATGATTGAGGCACGGATGAGGCATAGATGAGACACAGATGGGCATGAATGAGGCACAGATGGGCATGAATGAGGCACATATGGGCATGAATATGGCATGGATGAGGCACAGATGTACATAATTGAGGCACATATGGGCATGAATGAGATACAGATGGGCATGGATGAGGCACAGATGGGCATTGATGAGGCAAGGATGAGGCATGGATGGAGCACAGATGGGAATGAATGAGGCATGGATGAGGTACGGGTGAGTACTGCTGCAGTCTCCCAACTCTACTCGCACGCTGTACTGATTGGTGTGTACAGCGTACAAGGAAAGAAGAGAGGTGAACCGGACTTGCGCAGGTTTGTTGACAAATGATTGCTCCATCATATCGATCATGTGGTAAAGAGCCGGTCATTGGCCCTTTACTCCGATCCATGAAGCTCCGGGTCAAGAGGACCCGACGGTCACAGACATTTCTGGGTGTACTGGCTGTCCTCCCAGTACTGGCTGATCGCGCTGTAGCCATCATTTGGCTATGGCCCAGTCGGCAAGTGGTTAAAGTGAAATAATAAACATGAAAAATTCCTTTAAATACTGTATAATGCCTGGGGGGGTCCCCTTAGTCTGTTTCTAAAGTGGCACATCTGTACCATGTATAGAACCTGCTGCACCAAAAATGACATTTATAAAAGCAAAAAAATGACATTTTTCCTGCAAGCTTTTTTATTTTATAAACAACAGTTTGGGGAGCCAGTCTGTATGATAAGGCCACCATTTAGTGCACTCGGAACAAGATTAGAGATTTTTTTGGATACATTCTGGTGTCTGTTTTACAATTTTGGATAAAAGTAACACGTGCGGAAAAATTTTGGTTTGGGTGTTGGTGGTGCCTTCACACCTATAGAGGTGCTCTTGATGAAAGCAAGGAATGATCTTGTTGTAAAAAATTGAAATTATATGCACTTGTCAAACAGGTGCAGAAAAATTGGTCCTTTGGTGTTAATTGTGCCCATGAAACCTCCAGCAAAAAAAATTCAAAGCTAGGCAGCATAGATGTTCTTACAGAGATTCCAGGTCCAGAAAACACTTAATTGGCATCAAGGGCTTGATAGCTGCTGCTAATCCAGGACTTATTCATTTTGACAAATGTCAGCCGGTCAATGGAGTCTTTGGACAGATGTGCTTTTATCTGTCACAAAAACCTTCAGCAGCACTTAATGCCCGTTCGGAAAGCAGGGTGCAGGGCAGCCTAGCAGCTCAATTGCATACTGGGCAGGTTCTGGCCAGTTGTCTGTTCTCATGACCCAGTAATCCAGTGGATCAACTGAAAAGCTCTGTCTGTCTTTGCCCCTAGATAATCTTCAACCATATGATGCAGACACTGCCTATGGGATGTGTATGCTGCCCGCCCTGGGTGCGGAGGACTAATAAAACTTTGAAAGGCATCACTGAGGCGGCCTTCTTCTCCAACCCTCATTTCTCATGACCAACAAAAGCCTCACAACTAGCTTTTCCATGAGACTGTAAATTACCAGAGTCTGGAAAGGATTTACATAAACTCCTCTTTAAAGTGTCCTCAACAGATTGAATCCTGTGTTCCTTCCATGTGGACGTGATGAGTTCTGAGACTTTTCCCTTGTAATGGTGGTCAAGGGGGGTTGCCAACCAATAGTGATCCTTCTCCTTGATGCTGTCACGTACCTGACTGTGGAGCCCGAGATGATGAGAGTGGCCTCTGGCACAATTCCTGTCCAAGCACCCCTGGGAGAGGAGACAAGGACTGCTAGGGCAGTGGAAAGGTGCAGGTGCCTGGCAGCTGTAGGAGTGAGTTGTAGCTTGGAGACACAGGAGTCCTTCCAGGGGTTCTGTGGAGTCTGGTCACAAGCCTTGTTCAGTGGGAGCCACAGGTGCAGAATCAGGAAGGATCAGTTGCAAGGTCGGGAACAGGCAGAAGTCGGTAACGTGCTGGCGGTGAGGTACCAAATCAGGAGGCGGAGCCATAGTCATAAATCCAAGCAGGGGTCAGTAACAGAAGCAAGAAGCAGATATAGCAGGCAGGGGTGATCCAAGAGAGGTGTTAGATGTAGCCAGGTCAGGAACAAGGTCAGCAGACATGGATAAGAATCAGGAGCACAGGAACCAAAGCTGAAGACAATCCAGCACTGAAGCCAGGCAGACTCTCAATTTAAATAGGCTGCTGGGCGCCAGAATCAGTGGATGCATGCACATGCTAACATGTACGCACATGTGATCGCATGTATGTGCCAATGCGCAAGCATTGGCACATCGTCTTGCCTCGATCGTCTTGGTTTGTGACTCTGCACATGCGCATTAGAATTAGCATTTGCTGAGTGGGAATTAGCAGCTGCTGAATAGAAATGAGCACTTACTGCACGGGAATGAGCACCCGATGCACAAGTTCTCTGACCTTGTCCCGTCCTTAAGGGCAGCCTCCGATTGCCCAATTGAGCCATCTTTTCAGGGTGAGCATGGTGAAAAGCTTGTAAAAATCTCTGAGCATGAAGGTTTGCTTCAGGCTCCCAAGAATTTTCCTTGGGACCAAATCCTTTCCACTTAATTTGGTATTGAATTTGACCCTGTCATTTCCTGCAATCCAGGAGAGCTTCAACTTCAAATTCTTCCTCCCCATCCACCATTATGGCTTCTGGCGGTCCCTCCTCTCAATCAGGAAAAGGATTCAATACATCAGGTTTAAAGCTGAGTTCCACCCAAAAGTGGAACTTCCGCTTTAAGTGTTGGTGACCCCCTGACATGCCACAATTGGCATGTCATTTTTTTGGGGGTCCCAGGTCCCAGAAGATTGCCCAGCTATTCACAGAGCGCAGCCCGGCTCGCGCATGCGCAGTGCACGCCTGGCCATGAAGCCAAGGTCGGGTGCCCACACTATGCTGGCGCCGCAATGGTAAAGGGAGAGGAGCGATGCATTGGACGGCCACATTTATTAAAAGTCACAAGCTACACTTTTTGTAGCTGCTGACTTTTAAATGGGTGTAACTCCACTTTAAGTAATGAAACATGAAACACAGGATGAATTCTGAATGCATCTGTAAGTTCCAGTTCATAGGCCACTGAATTCATTTTTATTTTAACTGGGAATAGCCCCAAATATCTAGGTCCCAGTTTTTTAGAGGGACATGCCAACATTAGGTTTACTGTTGAGAGCCATACATGATCACCAAACCTCAAATCCAGTTCTCTCATCCTTTTCTTATCAAAATATTTCTTGTTATATTCCTGAGCTTTGGAAATTGTTTCCCTTAGTACCTGGTTGTTAGTGTTAAAGAAGTTCAACTTGTCCTGGATAGCTGGGGAATCTGGTACCAGCACAGGTAAAAAAGAGGGGTGAAAACCATAAGTGGAAAAGAAGGGTGACCGATCTGTGGCAGAATAGGTTGTTGAATGCGAATTCCATTAACGGCAACAGTGAAGCCCAATCCTCCTGGGTAAATGAAGAAAAACAGTGTAAATACTGTTCCAATGTCTGATTCGTTCGTTCAGTCTGCCCATTGGTCTGTGGGTGGTAGGCTGAGGAAAAGTTGAGCTTGATAACCAGTGCTTCACATAATGCTTTCCAGAATCTTGACGTGAACTGTACTCCATAACCTGAAACCATGTCACTGGGTATTCTGTGTAGCCTTACAATTTCTTTTACAAAAATCCTGGCTTTTTCTGCTGCCGATGGGGTCCCTTTCATAGCAATGAAATGTGCCATCTTGGAAAGATGATCAACCACCACAAAGATGGACGAAAACCCCTCGGAAGGGGGAAGCTTGACATTCCATTGCAATCATATCCCAAGGCCTCTCAGGAATGGGAAACAGTCTTAGCAATCCCCAGGCCTTGTTCTTATTGCTTTTGTTCTTGATGCAAGTTATGCAGGAATTTACATATTTTCTACAATCTTTTGCCAGGTTTGGCCACCAGAAATGTCGTTGGATTAAGTCCATGGTCTTGTATCCCTCAAAGTGACCTGCCAAGGGATAGTCATGACAGATCTGCAAGATAGCAGTGCACAAGTTGGGAGGTACAAAGATTCTATTTTCATGCCAGTAGAGTCCATCTTTTTCTTGGAGATTCATGCCCTGAGGCAGGGAAGCTCTCAGAGATGCCTGACGGACCTGTGATATCAGATCAGATTGAATTAACAGAAAATTCCCAGCTTGCAGACTAGTATCCAGTTGAGATGGAGCCTCTGATTCAGTGAACATACGAGACAATGCATTCGGTTTTACGTTCTTAGATCCTGGACGGTAAGTAATGTGGAAATTGAAGCTTGAAAAGAAAAGAGCCCACCTTGTCTAGGTCTGAGACGCTTAGCAGCTCTAAAATATTCTAGGTTTTTGTGATCTGTGAAGATTAGTATTGGATGTGCTGCTCCTTCCAAGAGGTAATGCCATTCTTCCAGTGCTGATTTTATTTCCAAGAGTTCTCGATCCCCCGCATCATAATTCTTCTCTGATAGGCACAGTTTCTTTGAGAATGCCACGGGATGCATTAGAGACTTTGATCCTTGAGGCTGGGACAGGATAGCCCCTACAGCATTTTCTGACGCATCTACCTCTAGAAAGTATGGTAGAGCAGGATCGGAATGGTTCAGGACTGGAGCAGAGGTAAACAATCCCTTTAGCTTATCAAATGGGGCCTGAGCAGCTTCATTCCATTGAAAGCAAACTTCTTCGTGAGTTAGGTAATGGCTGTTATGATGCCAGAGAAATCCTTAATAAATTTCCTGTAAAAATTAGCAAAACCGACAAAACGTTGTACTCTTTTTTTATCGGTTGGGGGTGGCCAAGACAGTATAGCTGAAACCTTTTGAGGGTCCATTGCCATACCCCTGGTTGATATCACTAGACCCAGAAAATGAATGGTCTGACGTTCAAATTCACATTTCTCAGCCTTTTAGTCCATTTTTCATTAGTCTGTAGAGGACCTGCTTCACATGGATGCGGTGTAATTCCAGGGTAACTGAGAATATGAGAATGTCATCCAGATAGACAATCACGAATAAGTCCAAGAAATCCCTCAAAATGTCATTGACAAAATGTTGGAAAGTGGCTGGCGCACTGCAAAGTCCAAATGGCATAACAAGATATTCGAAATAGCCAAAACTTGTGTGGAAAGCTGTTTTCCATTCATCCCCTTCACAGATCCTGACCAAGTTGTAGGCACATTGCAGATCTAATTTTGTGAATACCTTTGGAGAACAAAGTCTCTGAAGTAGTTCTGGGATCAAAGGAAGAGGATATCAATTTTTAATCGTAATTCGATTCAATTCCCGTCGTCCACACATGAACGGAGGGAGTGGTCTTTTTTCTCGACAAAGAATATTCCTGCACCAGATGGAGAAGTAGAGGGTCGGATGAACCCCTTCCTAAGATTCTCGTCAAGGTACTCCTTAAGGGTCACTAGTTCAGGCTCAGAGAGCGAAAAAATCCTGCCCCTGGTAACAGTTCAATAGGGCAGTCATAAGCCCGACGAGGAAAGAGAAGAATAAGACCGAAGAAGTCCCAGTTGCATCGGTTCAGGAACTTCAGGAGCGGCAGGAGATAATGAATGAGCAGTAGCAGGTGGATTAGCAGATACCTTTGGTAACATCTATATGGGAGGGAGCTGGCTTGTCCTCTCGGATCTTCGCTCTCTCAGACGACAATCAATCTGAATAGATAATTTAATAAGAGCTTCCAAGAAGCTGGGTACCCCAACTCGAGCCAGTTCATCTTTTAGTGCATCTGAAAGTCCCAGGCGGAACTGGTGACGAAGTGCGGCATCGTTCCATTCTGTATCAGAACTCCACCGCTTAAAGTCTGCTACATAATACTCTACCGGTCTTCGACCCTGCCGGAGAGCATGTAAGCTAGATTCCGCTGTTGCAGTGCATTGTGGATCATCATACAGCTTAGCCATTTCATCAAGAAAGGAGTTCATGGTGTTCAGAAGAGGACTGGCCTGTTCCATCAAGCGGTCGGCCCAGGTTTGAGGCACCCCCTGGAGTAGCGAGAGAATGAACCCCACTTAAGTGCTTTCCAGTGAGAAGGTTTGTGGTTACAGCAGAAAGTATAACTAGCAGGCATTTCTGAAAGCACAGACCTTGGTGTGATCTCCTGAAAACCTTTCAGGTGTAGGGACTCAGGGGACAACTACTGTGGGTACTTGCACTGTGGCTGCCTGAGCAGAGGTCGTGGGTGATGTGGTTGTCTGGTGCATTGAGGTGGACGGAGAGAGAGACTCCACTCTTTGCTCCTGTTTACGGTAGCCATTTTGCAGGCCCTGGACTGCTGCTGTCACAGCGCCTCCAAAGGTGAGATCCCCCTTTTGGGCTCCATATGGCTGGATTGTACTGTCATGTACCTGACTGTGGAGCCTGGGATGATGAGGGTGGCCTCCTGCACAATTCCTGTCCAAGCACCCCTGGTAGTGGAGACATGGACTGTTAGGGCAGTGGATGGGTGCAGGTGCCTGGCAGCTGTAGGAATGAGCTGTAGCTTGGAGACACAGGAGTCCTTCCAGTGATGGTGGGGAGTCTGGTCACAAGCCTTGTTCAGCGGGAATCAGGCAAACAGGTGCAGAATCGGGATCAATTGCAAGGTCGGGAACAGGCAGAAGTTGGTAACATCCTGGCTGTGAGGTACCAAATCAGGAAGTGGAGTCATAGTCATAAATCCAAGCAGGGGTCCGTAACAGAAGCAAGAGGCAGATATAGCAGGCAGGGGTGATCCAAGAGAGGTGTCAGACGTAGCTGGGTCAGGAACATGGTCAGCAGACATGGATAAGAATCAGAAGCACAGGAACCAAAGCAGAAGACAATCCAGCACTGAAGCCAGGCAGACTCTCTGTTTAAATAGGCTGCTGGGTGTCAAAATCAGTGTATGTGTGCACACGCTAACGTATACACGCACGCTAACACAAGCACATTCTAAGTCCTTGATTGTCTTGGTCTGTGACTCTGCACATAAGCATTAGAATTAGCAGCTGCTGAATAGAAACGAGCACTTACTGCACAGGAATGAGCACCCACTGCACAAGCTCTCTGATAGATGCCACAAATTCTCTGAGCCTTTCGCAGGCTTTGAAGAATGAGGGAGCCAATGCACCGCAAGTTTGCAGAGGCATGAGAAGCAGAGTCCTCGGGGTCACTGAAGTTTGCTGTATGTGGAACTGCCTCCTCCCAGCCATGTACTACTTCCAAGGGTTATGGGGATGGAAAACCATATCTTAAAGGTTTCCTCTGCTTCAATGCCTCCAAAACTGCCAGAATCCTCCTCCTCCTACTCTTGTGTGTTCTGTGGCATCGCAAGAATGGTGTCTGCATAAAGTGGGCCTTAAGAGGAAAGGAAGCCCTTCTCTTCATCCCGCTGCTCTGCCTCGAGTGCCCTGTACATAATGCCTCACAGAATCTGCTCCAGCAGGAACACAACAGGAATTGTGTCACTGATGCATGCATTGTCACAGATCACCATCCTTTTTGCCTCCTCAAATGGTGACAGTACAGTACATGCATCCTTTATCAGCAGCCATTGGTGTGGAGAAAAAAGTAGAGCCAGCCTGAGCCTTACACAGGTGCTTATTGGTGGCCCTCTGCTGCAAGTGCAGCTGCTGCAGAATTGCCAAAGTTGAGTTCCACCAGGCATGGCACATGTGTCAACTTTCTATGTCTAAGGGCAGACAGGAAGGAGGTTAGTGCCATTATCGCACACCACCATTCTTGACTCCAGCTGACGTGGCGTGAACCACCTCTGGGCCTGCCTCTGCAGAGCTGAGAGAATCTCTGCTCCGGTGTGGCTTCTGTCCCCTAGACGGACCAGCTGAAGCACTGCATGGTATCATTTAGCCTGACTCATTGAATGCTTAGGGGGTACTGGTGGTTCATAGGACAATTCAGCAGAGGAGGGCGTGGAGGAGGATGAGGGGGTGGGGTTGACAGATCTTGCATTATCACCATCATCTGTATGGAAATATGGCAGTGGCAGCAAAATACACTTAAGCACTGAGCCCTGTCCTGCATTGATCCTAGTTGCAAGCACAGTTACCCAGTGTGCTGTAAATTAAATATAGTGTTCCTGACCATGCTTGTTGGACCATGTGTCAGCAATAAGGTGGACTGCCTTGCCCATCGATGCCACAACATTGCCTTCCAGGTCATGGTACAGAGTTGGAATGGTATGAAAGCAAAAGGCGGCACTCTGATCTACTGCAGTTAATTTATTGATGGTTGCAATGCAAAGGTATAAAAGCAGAGGCGTTTCGGTGGGCACAACCGCCTTGGTCACTGCAGTTGTTCGGAGTGCCGTCTTTTGTTTTCATATCTATTTTGGATGTGGTGGCGAGGACACCCAGGCTGAGCACCTGTACAAGTGGATTCAGACTTTATGGGAATACCAGCAGCACAAGGCAATCAGGACATCTCCGTTGAGCACTGCACACCTGCACTACAGAGTTGGAATGGTGTTACAAGAAAATAAATAGTGACTGGGAACCTGCCATTGTGGTACAGCACATTCTGCATATTCACCAGACAGAGAGTTGTAAAGCCAGCAGCTTTTACAAGCTTGAATTTAGATGCTGGGCATGTGGGTGGCAGTGACTGTATTTTTTTTTCTTCATTTCAGCAGCTAGGGCAGAGAAATTTGCTTCCTATAGTCTACAGCTGGTGGTGTGCTGATAGCAGGCTTGCTGCAAGGACCTGGGACACCTTGAGCTATACTATCATCCCTGTTAGCGAAGGCTGCTGATAAGTATAGTGGGGGTAGATCAAAAAGGCGAGGAGTGAGGAGGAGCAGAATTGCATTCCTTTTGTGTGGCTTTCACATGCTCTTGCCAATGGGATAGTGGGAGTTTAAATGCCTTGTCAAGCATGTGGTACCCAAATGGCTGGTGTTTTTGCCAAGCTTGATCTGCTAGAGGCAAAGTTTGCAAATTGCAACAGTGAGATCGGCTGCACATGTGCTAAAAAAGTCCCAGACAACTGAGCTGTCGGAAGTGTGCCCAGAGATAACAGCTTCACAATGAGATGGAATAAGGGGCGGCTGCTCTCTACTCTTCCATGATGGCTGCCTCTGGAGGACATCCTGCCTTGTTGGGGTTGTGTCTCACCCTCACTTTCCTCCTCTGCTCTATCTGGCACCCAAGTCACGTCAGTGACCTCATCATCATCATTCCCTCCATCCTCATTATCACTAGAGAAAACTTGGCAATACGCTGCGGCTGGGGGAACATGACTGCCAATTTGTTGTTTACCAGTGTTCTTCCCTCTCTCTAGGCTCATGTTCCTACCTTCCTCAACCTTAGAACCAACATTAGAATTAGGTAATGGCTGTACATCGTCAAGGAGCAAGTCGCTGACACTGTGTTTAAATAACTCAGCTGACTCCTCCATGCATGATGGTGGGGCTATGTCAGGAGTAGCTGTGGACAAGGAGGCAGAATAAGCTGCTCTGGCAGTTATGGTGGACTGCACACTAGTCTCTGCTTGGGTGATAGAGGGTGAGAAGGATGAGGATGGTTTAGTAAACCAGTTCACCACCTCCTCTGCATGCTGTGGCTGGATAGCACGGGCAACATCACTAAACAGAGGAAATGATGCTCAGCCTGAGGACGGACTATGTCCACCTTTGCCTGCTGACTAGTGTTGGGTGAATGGTTCAGCCCGAGCATGAATTTTGGCCAAACATTTGCCTGTTTGGCTGTTCACTGAACGCCAGCACAGTGCATTCTGCTCCCTGATTGGGCAAATCTTTACCCATTTAGGGATCAGTATAAGCTGGTTATTTAAGAGCGGGGCCGGGAAGTCGGCCGCAGCTTCCTTAACAATCAATGAGTCATCAGCTGTCAATGGGCTTCCCCGCTGACAGCTAAATGCAAAAAAAAGTGCCAGCTATCTGAGCACGCAGCCTGGCAGGTCAGGAATGGGGGGGTGAGCAAGTGCCCCTCCCCCTCCTGAACCATAACCAGCCACATGCCCTCAACATGGGGGGGTGCTTTGGGGCATGGCCCCCCACGCCAAAGCACCTTGTCCTCATGTTGATGGGGACAAGAGTCTCCTCCCAACAACCTTCGGCTGTGGTTGTCGGGGTGTATGGGGTACAGACACAGTTTTGACAAATCTGTCATCAGGTGGTCCCGCCCCTTACCTATATAAAAACTGTCAAAGCATGGAGAAGGCATTTGGCGGTCTGCCGTCCTAGAAGGCGTGAGCATTTTTTTTTCTTTTGGGTGCAGTGGGCGGCATGATTGACAATGGATTTACATCAGGGGACACTGTTTTTTTTATTTTTTTTATAAAGGATTTGTCAAAAATTTTGTCTGTCTTATTTTTTTGTACACTTTTTTGGAGAATGGGTAGGGGTACAATGTGGCCCTTGTTAAAATTCTAATAAGCCCCCCATCCACAGACCACAACAACCACAGCCCAGGGTTGTCAGGAAAAGATCCTTGTCCCCATTGGCCCAAAAGCACCCCTCCGTGTTTTCGAGAGACCCCATGCTGTTTTTTTTTTTTATTTTGTTGTAGGGTTCCCCTTAAAATCCAGTATAGACTGGCAGGGGGGACCTCACATTGTTTATTCTTTTTAAATAGCCAGCTGATGGCAATTGCAACAGCGAGTCAATTTAAATGTGATTTGACTTGTTTTTTTTTTACTTTAGAAAAGTAATTTTTGCTGCAGCATGTTCTATATATGTTACAGATGCGCCACTATACAGGCAGACTGAGGGGACCCCCCCAGGCACAATTTTTATAGGAATTTTCATTTTTATTGCTGCACTCTAAGCATTAAGATCATTGCTCCTGAAAAAAATATTGTTTTTAAAAAACATTTTTGCATTGATACAGGTTCCCCAGGGCAGTAACTGGATCCCCATACCCCTTTTATGGCTAATTACTTGCATATAAGCCCTCAAAATGGGCACTTTTGATTTTTCCTGTTCAGCTCCCATAGATTTCAATTGGGTTTGCTGTCCGGGTTAGAATTTTTCCTGTTTGGAAGTTCTGCTGCGAACGAACAGGGGGTCGTTCGGCCCATCTTCACTGCTGACATAGACACTGCTGGCCCCCTCACAGTGGCATGGGAATTTCTGCCTCTCCTTGTTCCTCCCGGACATTATGGGGGGCTTATTACCCAAATTTAATAGAAACTGGGAAATGTGCTAATGGATGCACTATATAGAATGAGGAATCACTACACAGACACACTCCACTGACACACTACAATATACTGCAGTAAAACTGCACTGACACACTACAATATACTGCAGTAAAACTGCACTGACACACTGAACTTACACTAAAGTAAAAATGAAAGGTTGCACTACACTCACGCTGCACTATCACTATATTCACACTACTCTGATACTTTAGACTTACAATAGAATCAGAATAGCACACTTACTACACATTAACTCTCTAGTAGCACTAAACAGAGCCATGTTCTATCTCTCTCCACTCCAACATCACACTACAAATGGCTGCTCTGGGAAGGAGCCTTTTATAGTGGGGGTGTGTCTATGAGCAATGAGCCATGATTGGAAAGAGTTATGACTTTTTTTCAATCATGGTTCTGACAGTGTTCTGTGCCCTGATTGAGCAAAGCCTTCATTGCTTCAGCCAACCAGGGCTTCCAATGCACTGTGCGGCACACAGTGCATTATGGGGCATTTGGCAGGCTGAACAACTGGTGGAATAGCCCGACAATTGGGTGTTTGTCGAATAGGCGTATAGCCAATGTTCGACTCAAACTCATGCTCGGGCCGAACCGTTTACCCAACACTACAGACATCTGTCTGTCCTGAATGTCACCCAAAATCTGTATAAATAATTTCTTTATAGCACTTTTATATTGATATTAACAGATAAAAATCAACTTTTCACTACTTCTCCTCTGTTTTGTTTCAGTGATATGGTGAGTGAGGAGGAGAGTACAGAGTGCCTGGCCATCTTCACCCTGAACACCGACACTGATGTATCACAGCTAACAACACTAATATCAGAAACTTTGGCTTTTGGAAAAAAATCTTTGTACTGCATTTCTCAGTATGAAGAAGTTATCTGGAAATCTTTGGTTGATGGATCTTCTGCCATTGTTCTGTGTCTCTCACACGTTTCAGAGATATCTCTGCTGGATATGTTAAATGTAAAGGAATTCCTAGATTACTGCCGAGAAAAACACGGTAAGAGAGTCATACTAAGTCACAAATAGGAAATAGATGTAGCCTAAGAACTGGCTGGAAGTAGTGGTTCACCTGCTCACGACTGCCCTCAGGCTCAATCACATGTCTCTCTGCATCCAGAGTCAGAAAACAGGCTGGATCTTTGTTTTTTATTGGGGGATTTGAACTTGGATAGGGATGGATATGGGATGCCCAAGGATTGATGGTTCTGTACAGGGGACCACTATATACACTCTCCAGTATATAGACTTCTCCAAACTTCACTCCAGCACTTCACTTGCTTCTCACTAAACTCCTGTTCCTCTTTCCTGCACAACACTTGCTTTTCAGGACTCCTCATTCCACTCTCCTGCACAACGCTTGACTAGGGTACCCCAAATGTAACCCTCCTGCCAAACTACGGAACCCAATTTTCTACCACTTATAACATAAATGACGAGACCAACGCCAATTTGGAGAAAATTTTGGCCGCAAGGCCATTTATTAACAAAACCAAAAAACATTAACATTCCTTAAAACAGAAACAGTAGTACTGAATAATATATATAAAGGTTGCTGGTCTAAGGAGGCACAACGAATCCACATCCTTTTTGTATCTGCGCTAGACTTGAGCGAACACCTGGACGTTCGGGTTCGGAGGGTTCGAATTAACTTTGGAAAAAAGTCCGGGTTCGGCACCGAACGTTGCCCGAACGTTATCCCGGACCCCGAAACCCATTGAAGTCAATGGGGACCCGAACTTTTAGGCACAAAAATGGCTGTAACAAAGTCCTGGCAAGTGCTAGAGGGCTGCAAAAGGAAGTAAAATGGGGGTAAGAGTAGGGCAAGTGCCCTACAAAAAAATGGGGATAGGGTAAATAAATTAAAATCAAATAAACTAGATGATTTTTGAACAATAATGTGTCACTTACAGCTGCAGCTAAAACCTCTCCCTTTAGAACTAGGAGATGATTTTTGAACAATAATCTGTCCCTCTAAGCAGAAGAACCTACCTAGTGCAGTCAGATCACTCAAAGCAGCAGTATGTGAAATCTCAAATTACTCCCACAATCTGATCGTTGTGTACAATCCCACAATCTGATCGTTGTGTACGATCGTAACGATCGTTGTGTTAGGCAGGGTTTGATCTGCAATGTGTCACTCAAAGCAGCAGTATGTGAAATCTCAAATTACTCCAAGAATCTGATTGTTGTGCATGATCGTAGCGATCGTTGTGTTATGCAGAGTTTGATCTGCAATCTGCAACTCAAAGCAGCAGTATGTGAAATCTCAAATTTCTGCTATCTGTCCCTCAGAGCAACAGCAGTAGTAATCTCAGGATGCAGGATCAGATGTTAAAATGTCTGCAATCTCTCTCTCACAAAAACGCCGGCAGCTTCCTCTCCCTATACTAACCCAGGAGCATGTGACATGCAGCACTGTGACTCCAGCTTATAAAGAGGCTGGGTCACATGATGCACTGGCCAATCACAGCCATGCCATTAGTAGGCATGGCTGTGATGGCTTCTAAGGGCAAACCAGTGAAACGTTTGTTGATTGGCTGCCCTGCAGCTATTCAACATGTGTGATCAACTACCAGAACCCAGAACCCGAACCCGAACGTTTTTTGAAATATCCGTGTTCGGGTCCGGGTCCCGGACACCCGAAAGTTTGGTACGGACCCGAACGTTACAGTCCGGGTTCGCTCAACACTAATCTGCGCTACACCGGCTCGGGGACAACCACCTCTTTGCAGATAATTCCTCTTTTCCACTTCCCAGTTAAACCACTGTTAACTGAGATACCACAGAGGACTCCATACCTTAGATGGGTCCTTACACTGAACAACTGAAAATTTGAACACCTCCGAAGACCCCACCCGCCACCGCTCACAAGTGTAAAGCCTTACACCTGTGAGCTGCAAGGCTGTCTGAAACCCATCCTGCAGACCCAGGAACCATAAATCTGTGCCAATGGCATTAAGATGAACGCCATCACTCCACAGGAAATGCCAAGTATCTAATTCCAACTCTGGATGCCTGATGACAAAACCCCCGTTACACACAACAAAACGTCCCACCTCCTTGTTCACCTTGATCCACGCTTTGTTTAATTTAGAGACCGAATGAGCAAAATGCCAAGAGGTACAATTTCCGACCATACCAAAACCATATCCGGAAAATCCTTGCGTAGCCGAAAAAATCGAACTTGATATTCCGTATAAGGTGGCGCATGTAGCGCACACCCAAGTCATTGCCCCCTGCTTGTGGTACTAAGACATCAAGTGCCCTGTCTAGGCGGGCAAAGCTATGCACCTCCGGAATAACTCGGCACCACAATAGCCCTGTGACACCTATCCACCTAACTAGAGCAGACGAGCGAGGCACTCCCAATTGCCATCCATTCGGCCACACATCTGCCCGTTTGGCCCCCCAAAAAACAAACGAGTGGCCGAGCACCCACACCGGGGCTGGATCGACATCTGAAAAAGAAACAAACAAAGACAACATAGCACACAGAAGAAAAATACCCCCAGCAAGGTACATAACACAGACAAAAACTTGTCAAATTAACGAGCCAGATCGGCTGGAATTAAATGAGGGCGGATGTAAATTCGAAACCTATTCTACTCCCACCGGCCGATGCGCTTTAACATGGATTCTTCCAAACCCACGAGCAGCCTTGGTGGCCACCCCAATGCGGAAGGAATGTGAAGAGTACCCTTGCGCTGCGTAACCAGTGGCCGTAAGGCACTGACTGAAAACCGTGCTAAATTGATATACCGACAATGCTAATCCATCTTGGTGTATAAGGAAAGAACCCGCCTGCTCATTACAGTATTGTAAAAACTCCTTCACTGTAGAGACTGGACAAATAGGGGAACCCAAGATTCGAAATAGTCGTATATGGCGGAGTCGTAGCCAGCAGAACACCACACAAATTGGTCGATGGAGGCCCCCCATACAAGAAGTCATCCAGACAGTGGATAACTGCGTTAACCCCCGGCACATCCCAGACCACCCACTCCACGAACAAACTAAACTTCTTGAAGAATGCACAGGAAATGGAGCAGCCCATGGGAAGACTGCGGTCCACATAAAAGTTATCCAGTCACCTACAGCCCAAGAGGTGAAAACTGTCTGGATGCACCGGAAGAAGCCGAAAAGCCGCCTCTATGTCTGTTTTAGCCATGAGAAAACTGTGTCCATAGTGCCTAACCCAAAAAATTGCGGCATCAAATGAGGTGTAAGACACAGCGATCGATGGCATCATTGACCGAGCCACCTTTTGGGAATGACAGGTGGTGTATCAGGCAAAACTTGTTGTGTTCCTTCTTGGGTACAACACCCAAAGGAGAAACAACCAAATTCCCTATAGGCAGGTCCACAAAGTGGCCGGCCATGCGGGCCAAAGCCACTTCTTTAGCCAGCTTCTCAGATACCACCTCCGGATGTAGCCGGGCCGAACACAAATTGTCCGTAAAGGGCAGAATACCAGAACTAGAAATGGAGAACTGGGCAGCCGCCCGATTCAGATACTTATTTAGAAAAGGACGCATCCTTTCCACCTTCACCAGTGTCGTCCCTCTTACCTGTAGTGTCGCTGGCACGTCCTTTGCCTTGCTTAAGACAATCGAGAGAGGGAGTGAGATCCGCTGCAACCAGAGCATTCATGCCGGAATCGACAGGTCGTTCCAAACCTGCACGCTCCTTCATTGAATTGCCAATGAAACCCCTTACGCTTTGCAGCCAACTGCCCTAGGGCACCCGCACTGCCGGCCCCCCTGTAAAAAACGGGGAGGGAGATGCCCGAGCTGGCGTCATCAGCTTCACCCATAAGCTCAGGTCCTTATAGTCCCAGCACAGGGCTGGATGAATAGCTTTCCATTGGTGAAACTGCTTGTCATAACACAGCCATTTCACTCCCCCATACACTCCATGCACCTCGCTAATGGCGTCTAAATAACAGAACAGCGATGAGCAACATTCGGGCTGTTTCTCCCGATCACGCTTGTTAGAATAGCAAAAGCCTGCAGCCAATTGCTGAACGTGCAAAGGATCAAGCAGAAACAACGCTTTTCCTCCTTCAAGTCTTCAGACCGAATCCTATCCAAGTTGAACTTCTCCAGCGACAGTAACGTAAAAATTTCTACATACTCACCCTTCCAAATCCTGTCGCGGACCTCCTGTTTCTGATGAGCACCCAAGGGGCCCTCAAAACAAACGTAAATTTCACACTTGGCAGCATCCACCAAGTGAACAGAATCGGACTGCTTACCTTCCTCCGTAGCCCTGTCCTCCATGACCGTGCTCCCTGCTGAGGCAGGCGGGGGCCCCCGACGACACATCTGCAAAGGGCAGAACCACCGCACCAGGCCTAGACACAGAGCCTATACCTCCAGCCGTAGCCGGCTGCACCCAAACGTCAATGAATTCGCTCCTGCACCAACCTCAAACCTTTGTACCAGCGACTGCAAGCTGGTAAGCAAGTCCTGCAGTCCCAAGGTAGCTCTGGACACAGTAGATGCTCTGTGCGGGGAAATACCTGTCAAAGCTGGGGTAGGACTACCCACCCTTGCACCCCCCACAACAAACCACTTAAAGTAGAGTGTAAAGCATATAAAGAATTTGATGTGCACTCACCAGGCTGCCCAGGAAGAGAGCCTGCAGCCGCTACTCCCGAATCTACCGCTGGTGAATCTCCGGACACCTCGCCATCTTCGGAACTAGACCGATCCCCTTCTGACCGGACATCATCCGTTACCTGCTGATCCGCTGTCTGGGTGCTGGGATTCACAGAAGGGCCTGGCCGCCAAACGACCACACTCCGCATCCCCAAAGGCCTCAACCCGCCCCAGTCCTCCTCTGCTTCCTGCTCTCCCTTGCTGGAACCACCTCTCCTCACTGAAGCTGTCCGCTCCATGGACCCAGCCGCACAGTGCTTGCAATGGGATGGGCCGCCTGCCGCTCCATCCGACTGGCAGGCACCCACCCAAGACACTCTCCCACGATGGGCTGCCTCTCTGGTCGGCACATCACCAGCAGAGGCAGTCGCACCGTTTCGACATGGAGGTACGATGGTCCCACCTGGAAGAGCTCCACCTCAGACAAGGATTCCTCCCAGGGGACATGCCGGCCACAGCAGGAGTATGCTGCGCTGGCAGGCCTGGAGGGTCCGTTAACGGGCTCCTAGTGTGGCGCTGAGCTCTGGGGAATGAAGAAGGACTTAAACAATCCGGCGGCCAGGAACCGCCGAGCACGTTGTGAAGACGGCTCCCCCCTGTCCACCGGGTCATCGCCCATGAGGGAAGAGACCGGCTCCTGCAGCCAGGCCATTCCTCTGGTGGTTGTGGCTGCCCGCAACTGCACTAACAGTGCATCCAGGTCCGCCATTATCCAGCAGGCTGGTCAGAGGCCTATAGGCATAAAAGACTGGACTAGCAGGGGCTCCCAAACTCACTCCACGTCCGCTGTTTCCATCTGCTTGGCGCCTTCCGGGACCCCACCCTTAAGCCCACCTACTACAGGGAACCACCTCACCCGGTGAGACCTCCCTCTCCTTCTAATATTAAGCCCTAGCTGTCCAGGTTCCCCTGGCCCCTTGTAATGCGGCCCTACGCTAATTCTTTCTTTATTTTTTTGCTCCGGGCCTTTCTTACTTGCCACAGGTGAGGCCTGGAAGAATATTTACCAGGCCTCCATAATGTTTTGCATGCTGGGAATGCTGGAACTGTTAGTTCCTGTAAACTGCTTGCTCTGGTGAGGTGTAAAGCATCTGCTGCAATCCTTGCAGCTCTCCTGATCGACAGATCCGACTGCTGCAGTAACTGGTATGGCCTCCATCCAAATAGAGATGAGCTTTGGATAGTTCTGTTGTTCGCTCACTGTATTTATGGAGAGCGAATACCAGCTGTATCACCTGCAGATGATTTAAGTCGGCTAGAACGATTTGCTTAGGCTGCAGGCCTAAATCTGACGGCAGCAGCACGCAGGGTTCCTCTCTGATCTATCACACTATCTCAAGAGGCCGTTGTTAGCTCCTCCTTCCCCTTAAATAATCCTCCTACAATGCATTGCACCTCCCAGAGGTCTTCAGTGCAGCACAGCCTGATGGGAAATGGAGTCCTTCTCAGTAAGAGTCTGTTGACTATTTCCTCGTTTCACACTACAACTCCCACAAAGCATCATCCTGGCTGCAATTACAGTCTTTTCCAAAAGCAAGCACTAATATCTGTCTGTATGCCAGAGGAATATTTCAGAACTCCTGGCTACACTCTCCCCTCACTTAAATATTTGGTCCCCAAATACTCAGGGCTTGATAACCTGAAATAAACACATGGTTATTACATTCTAACCTTCAGCTACATTTAACAGGTACTGACAAACATATGGGTTCTTCTGAAACCATTTATATATATTCTCAGTGAGCTCATAATCAGTTTTTTTTTCACAATACATTTTTATTGAAATATAAAAGAAATGTTTAACAAGGTTACATGTTATGACATTATCAAGTTGTTTGACATGCAAAGATTAGGCGTCTTAGTGAATTGCCAGACATATCATGAGCTAGTACTAAGAGCTAATATATAGGCATGCATTCTTGGAAAGCAAACTTCAAAATGCTCCTCATATAGAATGTACCAAACATGTAAGTAAAGAACATAGAAAATTGTATACATAAACACATTGATTGCTTATCTTCTCAAGTCTGTCCTAGTATATAGGGTACAGAAAGATCATTGAAAGAAAAGAGGGAAAATTAGGGACAGACCTGAAGAATATAGAGAAGAAGAGAGAGAAAAAAAAAAAAAAACAACAAAAAACAAAACAAAGGGGGGGGGGGGTGGGGAAGGGGGTTCTCGGCCTCAATGTAGTGTGTGTCACATGTATTAGTTCTTAAGCAGATTTTTATAGGTGTCAGTAAGTATGAAAAGATTCCAGTCTCTCCATTGTTTGTGAAGCAGCTCAGTAGAGTCCTTTTTGATTGCAACAGTTTCTTCCATATATCGCATGGAGTTAACCTTATCCAACCAATCTTTGATGGAGGGGTATTAATTGATTTCCAATGTAGTAGAATAAGTGCTTTTGCTGCATTTAAGAGGTGTCTAGTCAGATCAGTTTTATATGATTTATAGGAGGAATCGTTAATATGCAAAAGACAGCAGGCCGCATCAAGAGAAAGAATTGTGTCAGTTATTTTTTTAATCCAATAATTGACCCGCTTCCAGAACTTTTGGATAGGTGTGCATTCCCACCAAAGATGAAGAAAAGTACTTCTCCCTTTCTGGCATCTCCAACAAGTGTCTGAATTAGAGTTATTCCATATTTTCAGTTTAGATGGAGTGAGGTACCACTGGGTGCGTATCTTGTACGAGATCTCTTGAAGTTTGGTGCTTAGAGAGCATTTATGGATAAAGACAACCACCTTTTCCCATTGTTTATCAGAGATAGTAATTTTAAGATCCTTTTCCCAGCGATCTTTAAATTTATCAGCATTATCAGTCAATGGTTGGGATAGCCAGTTATACATTAGAGAGGTGCCTCTTCTAAGGGGTTTTTTGATCAAGGCAAAGTTTCTCAAAACAGGTGAGAGGTCTTGTTAGCAAGTTTTTCTGCTTGTTGTTCTGGATGAAGTCAAATATCTTTAGGTATTTCCAAAAAGTCATTTGGTCTGGTAATATCATCTGGCCAAGTGTCAAGAAATCTTTAATATTTCCATCTGCTATCAGCAGAAATAAATGGCTACGTAGTATAATTTCGTTTTGACAAGGAAAATGTATTAAAAATTATTGCACTTACATGCTAAAAGTCTTGTATCGAGCAAATGGAATTCCAAGCTTGCAATATAGAAATGGCGCAGTATAGTGGGAGCAAGATCGCCTACCCGACGCGTTTCGTCTGCAAAGACTTCCACAGGGGTACCCTGTTAGTAGGTTGTCACTTGTGCAATAAGTCCATCTCTGAAGTTTCTTTGGTACTAAATATTGCGCAGTCAACTTTTCTTGGTATTATAACAAGGTGGAAATATTTGGGAACAAAACCAACTCAGCCACGAAGTGGTCGGTCACATAAAATGGCAGAGCGGGGTCAGTGCATGCTGAAGCGCACAGTGTGCAGAAGTCTCCAACTGTCTGCAGAGTCAAAAGCTACAGACCTCCAAACTTTGTGTGGCCTTCAGATTAGCACAACAGTGTGTAGAAAGCTTCATGGAATGGGTTTCCATGGCCGAGCAACTGCATCCAAGCCTTACATCATCAAGTGCAATGCAAAGCGTTGGTTGCAGTGGTGTAAACCACGCCACCACTGGACTCTAGAATAGCGGAGACGTGTTCTCTGGAGTGACCAATCTCACTTCTCTGTCTGGCAATCTGATGGACGTGTCTGGATTTGGCGGTTGCCAGGAGAACGGTCCTTGCCTGACTGCATTTTACCAACTGTAAAGTTTGGTGGAGGGGGGATTATGGTGTGGGGTTGATTTGCAGGGGTTGGGCTTGGCCCCTTAGGTTCAGTGAAGGGAGCTCTTAAAGCATCAGCATACCAAGACGTCTTAAACAATTTCATGCTCCCAACTTTGTGGGAACCGTTTGGGGATGGCCCCTTCCTGTTCCAACATGACTGCGCACCAGTGCACAAAGCAAGGTCCATAAAGACGTGGATGGGCGAGTTTGGGCTGAGGGAACTTGACTGGCCTGCACAGAGTCCTGACCTCAACCCGATAGAACACCTTTGGGATTAATTAGAGCCGAGGCTGCGAGCCAGGACTTTTCATCCAACATCAGTGCCTGACCTCGCAAATGTGCTTCTGGAAGAATGGTCAAACATTCCCATAGACACACTCCTAAACCATGTGGACAGCCTTCCTAGAAGAGTTGAAACTGTTATAGCTGCTAAGGATGGGCCAACTCAATATTGAACCCTACGGACTGGGATGCCCTTAAAGTTCATCTGCGTGTAAAGGCAGGTGTCCCAATACTTTTGGAAATATAGTGTATGTATATACAGTATATCACAAAAGTGAGTACACCCCTCACATTTTTGTTAATATTTTATTATATTTTTTCATGTGACAACACTGAAGAAATGACACTTTGCTACAATTATAGTAGTGAGTGTACAGCTTGTATAAGAGTGTAAATTTGCTGTCCCCTCAAAATAACTCAACACACAGTCATTATTGGCTAAACCGCTGGCAACAAAAGTGAGTACACCCCTAAGTGAAATTGGGCCCAATTCGCTATTTTCATTCCACAGTGTCATGTGTTAGTGTTACAAGGTCCCAGGTGTGAATGGGGAGCAGGTGTGTTAAATTTGGTGTTATCGCTCTCACTCTCTTATACTGGTCACTGAAAGTTCTGCACCTCATGGCAAAGAACTGTCTGAGGATCTGAAAAAAATAATTGTTGCTCTACATAAAGATGGCCTAGGCTATAAGAAGATTGCTAAGACCCTGAAACTGAGCTGCAGCACGGTGGTATAACAGGACAGGTTCCACTCAGGATAGGCCACACCATGGTCGACCAAAGAAGTTGAGTGCACGTGCTCCAGAGGTTATCTTTGGGAAATAGACGTATGAGCGCTGCCAGCATTGTTGCAGAGGTTGAAGGGGTGGGGGGGTCAGACTGTCAGTGCTCAGACTATAAGTTGCACACTGCATCAAATTGGTCTGTATGGCTGTTGTCCCAGAAGGAAGTCTCTTCTAAAGATGATGCACAAGAAAGCCCACAAACAGTTTGCTGAAGACAAGCAGACTAAGGGCATGGATTACTGAAACCATGTCCTGTAGTCTGATGAGACCAAGATAAACTTATTTGGTTCAGATGGTGTCAAGCGTGTGTGGCAGCAACCAGGTGAGGACTGAGGATTACAAAGACAAGTGTGTCTTGCCTACAGTCAAGCATGGTGGTGGGAGTGTCATGGTCTGAGACTTCATGAGTGCTGCCATGAATGCCAACATGTACTGTGAACTGAAGCAGAGCATGAACCCCTCCCTTTGGAGACTGGGCCGTAGGGCAGTATTCCAACATAATAACGACCCTAAACACACTTCCAAAATGACCACTGCCTTGCTAAAGAAGCTGAGGGTAAAGGTGATGGACTGGCCAAGCATGTCTCCAGACCTAAACCCTATTGAGCATCTGTGGGGCATCCTCAAACGAAAAGTGGAGGAGCGCAAGGTCTCTAACATCCACCAGCTCCGTGATGTCATCATGGAGGAGTGGAGGAGGAGTCCAGTGGCAATCTGTGAAGCTCTGGTGAACTCCATGCCCAAGAGGGTTAAGGCAGTGTTGGAAAATAATGGTGGCCACACAAAATAGTGACACTTTGGGCCCAATTTGGACATTTTCACTTAGGGGTGTACTCACTTTTGTTGCCAGCGGCTTAGACATTAATGGCTGTGTGTTGAGTTATTTTGAGGGGACAGCAAATTTACACTGTTATACAAGCTGTACACTCACTACTTTACATTGTAGCAAAGTGTAATTTCTTCAGTGTTGTCGCATGAAAAGATATAATAAAATATTTACATAAATGTGAGGGGTGTACTCACGTTTGTGAGATACTGTATATATACAGGTATAGATTATAACAGCCTTTCTCAACCCTTTCAACACGGTGGAACCCTTGAAAAAATTTTCTCCGGTCTCGGGGAACCCCTGCTAAAAATGAGAAATCTACAACTCATGATACATTAGCGTGATGGTCAGTGGGAAAAGTGCTCCTTACAATTGTGGTCATTGGAAAGAATCACTTTCTTACAGATAGCTAAAAATAGCAATGGTGATAGTGGGAATTTATCTGAGAGGCAGGAATTGCTCATTGCTCAAGGAACCCCTAGCAACCTCTGGTGGAACCCTAGTTGGGAATCACTGTATTATAAGATGTACATAAATGTAGTGCCCCTCCTCCCAATTTCCAGGGGCCTGGTGGTGACTCCCAGAGACAGGGAGGGCCAACATTCCTCCTCAGGGTGCAGGTTACTAGGAATGGTGGGTGATGTACAAGGTAGAAAGATGGGCTCCAGTCACTTTTATACTTCAACAAAGAGATGTTTATTCCTCACAACAGGAAAAATATAGGAGAGAGGGGCAGGGCACAGGACACTTTTAGTCAAAACAATAGCAACTAGCAGACTGGCAGACTCCTTAGACAAAAATGTATGAAAAGGTAGACAGCCGTACAGGAAAAGCAGAGTTAGTTCTTACTTACAGTAGGTAATTCTGTTTCCATTAGTCTTCCGGGGCAGCCCTTGAGATGGATCTCCTCCTCCTAGAACAGGAAACACATTGCCCATAATCTTTAAAAGGGCGGTCCCTCAGGTCCTTGGTCAGTCGTCCAAGAGAACTGAAGGCCGAAGTCTGAAAGACATAAAAAACCCACAACACAACCCCACAAGGTTAAACATTAGGGTGGGATCGTGCTGCCCCGGAAGACTACTAGAAACAGGTAAGAACTAACTATGCTTTCCCCCAGTCATCTTCCAGGTCAGCCCTTGAGAGGATAATCAAGTACTCACCAGCCTAGGGTGGGACAACGGCTTGGAGGACTTTCCTCCCAAAAGCCTGGTCCTGACTGGATATCAGATCCAGTTTGTAATGCTGCACAAAGGTAGAAAACCATGACCAAGTCGCTGCTCTGCATATTTGCTCCGGGGTAGCTCCTGCTTTCTCTGCCCACCAGGCCACTGAAGCCCTTGTGGAATGAGCCCTTAGGTTTTGTGGAGGTGTCACCTGCATAACCCAGTAGCACTCAATTATCGCAGCCTTGATCCATCTGGCTAAGGTATTTTTTGATGTTTGTTTACCCTTTTTCCCCCCTGCATACAACAGAGTGTCTGAGGCTCTGAAGTCTTTGGTGACTTTGAGATATTGTAGCAAACATCCTCTGACATCCAGCAGGCTTAGTTCCTGCTTTTTACTATTGGTTGGTGTATTGATGAAGGAAGGAAATATTATGTCTTGGGATTTATGAAAAGTTGTCGTCACTTTTGGCATAAATCCCAGGTTTGTTTGAAGGATGATTCTGTCGTCATATATTTTGAGAAAAGGCTGTCTGATTGATAAAGCCTGGAGCTCTCCAATCCTGCGAGCTGTAGTGATGGCCACAAGAGAAACTTTTCAGTGTCAGCAGTCGCAAAGATGCTTCTTGTAGAGGCGCAAAAGCATCCTTGATGATCCCTTTGAGAACCACTGCCAGATTCCAGGTGGGACATTTCTATATTTTATGTGGTCTGAACTTAGCCAATGCTCGGCAGAAGCGAGAGACCAATGAGTCCCCTTGTAAAGTACTTTCTAAATACACTGAGAGCGCCGATAGCTGCACCTTCAGTGTGCTGAGTGCTAGCCCTTTATCTGCATCTTACTGTAGGGACTCCAAAATAGTTGATGTATCCATTTTCTGTCTGTTATTTTCAGCATACCAGCTGTTAAACTTTTATCAGGTCTTTTTTCAGATGGACCTGGTGTTCGGCATCCTGTCACTCAGGGGCATTGCCACTACTTTTTCTGAGAGTCCTTTTGCCCTCAAGATGTCTTCCTCAGTGACCAGGCTGCCCATATGAAGCAGTTTTGCTTGAGACTTGTTATGGGACACTGGCTCATCAGGTCATCCCTGAGAGGAAGCAGCCAAGGCTCGACTACAGAGAGCCTGAGGAGCTGAGAGAACCAAGTTCTCTTGGGCCAGAATGGTGCTATTAGTATCAGCCTTGTTTGTTCTTGCAAGAACTTTTTCATCACTCAAGTTATTAGATGTCTCGGGGGGGAAAGGCATTGCACATTTCAAATTCCCATATGGTCTCGCGGGTTTACCGAGTAGAAATGCTTCATTTTGCAGTTTTTCCAATATGCAAACAAGTCTATTTTTGGTCTTCCCCAACGTGCTGTAATCTGCTTGAATACCTCCGGGTTCAGTTCCCAGTCCCCTTGGGAGATTTCTTTGTGGCTTAGGAAGTCTGCCACTTGATTGTTTTCCCCCTTTAGGTGGATCGCTGTTAACGACAGAAGGTTCCCATCTGCCCACCGACAGATCTGATTCGAGATGTGGCTTAAAGTGGGACTTCTTGTGCCCCCTTGTTTTCTTATGTAGGCCACTGTCATAGCATTGTCCGACAGGATCAGGACATGATGACCCCTGAGTTGGTCCTGGAAGTGTTCTATGGCCTCTGCTACTGCCACAAACTCCCTCCAGTTGGAAGAATTCTGTGACTCTAACAGGGACCACCCCCCTGCTAGGTCTTTTGCCAGTTGTGTTTTGGATGGACTTGCAAAAGTAGGTCGCCCAGGTACGGTATCACCATCATCTTCCTTAATCTCAAAGGGGCCAGAGCTTCTGCCAGGACTTTGGTAAAAATCCTCGGTGATGAGAATAGTCCTAACGGAAGGGCCCTGCTTTGGAAATGATGCTCCTTCCCGTCTATTTCCACCACCAACCTCAAGTATTTCTGTTACTCCTCTCTTATGGGGATGTGAAGGTAGGCATCTTTGAGATCCATGGTTGCCATGACCATGCCCCTTTAAAGAATGTCCTTTATTGAAAATATCAATTCCATGCGGAATGTTTTGTACCTGACTGACTTAGCAGTTTCAAATTTAGTATTAGGCGAAACTTCCCGAACGGCTTTTTGATCACAAAGATATGCAAGTAAAAACCTTTCCTCTTTCCCCCCTCTGGGACTGGGGCGAGTACCTTTTGGTCCACCATTTCCCCCAGTAACAGTGGGAGAGCATGCACCTTTTTGGGATCTTTGGGAAGTTTCATCAATAAAAACCTCTCTGGAGGTCGGCTGTCGAACTCCAGCGCGCACCCCCTTGAGATGATGTCTAAAACGTATTTGGTTAGCTGTCATCTACTGCCACTGAGGGTGGAAGGTAGCCAGTCTTCCCCCTACTGGCATACTGTTGTCATTGCTTTGGGGTTTGGCTAGAAGTGCCAAAAGAGGGGATTGCTTTTTTTGTTTCCCCTTGTGCTCCATACAGTGTTTTTTGGGGTAAGTTTTCTATTCTTCTTGTGGCTGTTCTCTTCTGCCACGAAAAAAACTCTTCTGTGGTGGTTTACGCCTTTCCACTGGAAAGGTTTTATTCTTATCTGCAGTTCTTTCTAGGACTTCGTCCAAGCCTGCCCCAAATAGAAGGTCCCCTGAAAACTGAAGATTACAGAGCCTCGTTTTGGATGCAGGGTCCCCCAGCCAAGTCTTTAGCCAGATTGCTCATCTCGTTGCTACTGCTAAAGCCCCTGATTTTACTGCTAGTTCTACGAACTCAGCGGATGCATCCCCTATGTAGCCTACTGCCTTGGAAAGGACTGGCAGTGTTTTCAGGATTTCCTCCCTAGGGGTGCCATTTTTCATATGGCTTTGAAGTTGTGAAAGCCAAAATTCTAAATTTCTTGCCACACACATGGTGGCTAGTGCAGGTTTTAGGTTCGCTATGCTTGTTTCTCAAGACCTCTTTAGGACTATGTCGCAGCTCTTGTCCATACATCCTTTTAGATGCCCCATGTCCTCGAAGGCCATTGAGGATTTTTTAGAATCTTTAGACAGCGGGGCGGCCAGTTTCAGATTTTTATTCCACACTGCTTGTGGATCGTCATCGAAGGGAAACCACTTCTATGACTGGCTGCAAAGAAAGGCTTCCCTTCTGGGTTTGCCCACTCTTTTCTCACAAAGTTCGACATCACCTGGTGGACTGGAAAAACGTTAGATTTTTTCTTTTTCAGACCCTGATACATTAAGTCATGTTTTGATGGAAGAGCCTTCTCTTCCTCTATCTCTAGGTTCTCGTATATGGCTCCCAGTAAGTCATCCACATCTAGGGATAGCTTGTACTTGGGGCCTTTTTTCCAAATATCCTCCTCTTCTCCTCCTCCTCCCCCTCTTCCTCTGAGTCTGAGCTGTCGATGGTGGGATCTCTCACTGCGCCACTACCTGCTCTTCCTTTCACCGTGTCCTGCAACTCTGAAAAAGCTGATCTCAGTGATGCTATGGGGAGGAACTCCCAGGTGGTGCTGTAGGAGGTCTTACATCCAAGATACATTTTTTGAGATCCTTGAACGTACCGTAGAGCACATCTTTTCTCTCACGGATCCAAAGAATTTGGTGTATATTGTATCTAACTGTTTCTTGAGCAGGCTGTCTATGCACACTTGACAGCGGCTCTGTGTACTCCGAAGGCATCTTGTTAGTACACTTCACACACTGCTTCCTGGGGGGACTTTTCTTTAGGGGGCTTGGCCTGCCAAAAGAGTAAATGAGCACAGGGGTCCCTGGCATGAGTAAACAACAATCAGCCATTACTGTATGTGCACCCCGTGACACATCCCTTCACCTGCCGTGCCCCCAGCTGCTAGTACCATCAACTACTAGGCTGCTGTTCCCCCGTACTGAACACAAAAGGACACCCCCTAGTGCCTATCTGTGTCCCACTGGTGCCTAAGTCTATTGGAGCTTGGGCAGACAAAATTTCCTCTAACTCCTGCATCCTGGACTCATGGGCTCTCCGCTGTCCCCTGCAGCTATCTCCACTCTAAACCGGCACCAGCCGGCCATTCCGGCGTTCTGCGCCTTTAAGGAGTTGGACCACTTCCCCCAGCGTATGACAATTATGTCATCCTGCCCCAGAAGTGATGCCCCGTGTCTTCTGGGTCAAATGGCACCCAGCCACGGGTACACGCCTCTATGCTGGAAGCTGCCAAGGGGACGGCACATCTGCGCCTTCTCTACCCCTGGGCACTGAGAGCACCGGAATCCAGGACTCCTCCTGCCTCTAGCACTGGAGGGTTGTCTGCGGCTGTACACCCGACCACCTCCACTGATCCTGGCTCCAGTAAGGCACCTGCCCCCTCCACCACACAGAGGCTGCCATTCCCTCACTGCTGCACACATGGACCCCTGTCCCCGGTCAGCCTTTGGGAGATGGAGCTTCTCAGGTCCAGAGCAACATGTCTCCTCCGGCTGGAGGAAACACTAAGACTGACCAGGGACCTGAGGCACTGCACTTTTAAGGATTATGGGCAATGTGTTTCCTGCTCTGGGAGGTGGAGATCCATCTCAAGGGCTGACCCAGAAGATGACTGGGGGAAAAGGGCCTTTAAGCTGGAACCAGTAATCTGTACTTTATAGCATAAGCTGTCTCCTATAACAACAAAACTCAACTCTCGGCTTTGTACAGAATGGTAGCGCTCCTTGCCTGACCGGTTTCGTCTCCAAAGGACTTCTTCCAGGGCATGTACTTTGCTGCTATACTTTGCTGTTGTATTTTTGCTGTACCGTGCTGTGTTCACTTGGATACGTTGGAATAAACAATCTAGACGATATTACGCTATCAGCGTCTTTTTGTTTTACTTTCCATACCTACCTGCATGCCCTGGATGGGTACACCTGTCTTGAGAGTGCTCAAACCCGGAGGTGATGATCCTGAAGGCTTAGAAGGGAGGTTTATAGGAAGCAGTTTAAAACACATGCCTATTTGAACCTCTATAATAAAGGGTCCCATCTTCCTGGTAAGCTTGCATCTAATTTGGTGGTGGTACACTTGGTAGAAGATTTTGATGTCACCACTACTGAAACTTCACCAATCAAGCTTTTTGAATATTTGGACATTTTTAAATATTATTTATGTGTGTCACGGAAAGTCACTGTGACATGTATATTTGAATATGCTTCTTTGTTTGCTCAACTTAATTTATTTATTAACAGTCTATCACAGGCTATGAGACAAAGCTTATACAATGTCCCATTTGAAGTAATAGTAGTTTTCCATTATTTGCTGGGTCATCATTCCCGGTCACCCTGTGCCCCTAATAGACACAGGGTGACTTAGACATAAGAGAGGCATAGGAGGCTGAAACAAGGGTTTCTAAAACTCTCCAAGGGATTCTGGGTTCCACGGTGACTTCCGTGGCAGGCTGTATGAATGGCCGGGGCCATGATGACATCACTCCCCCCAGCACGGAGCTCTAAAGGTATGGCATAGGTATGCTCTCCCTTCAGAGAGCATGCGTCAGTGACATCACTGGCTGCATCCAGTGTAAATATATCCTATACTGTGCAAGTTTATGAGATATTTACTGTATTTACTATTTATTATAGGCTTACCTGAAGTTAAAAAGTGGACTTTACTTCCTCTTTAATACACAGATTGCAGGTAGTAAGGGATAAAAGTGCTGCAAATCAGCATGGAATATACAGCCAGGCACACACATTACATTTTTATTGTACAATAAATATATATACAATATAAAAAATATATAAATATATACAGTATCTTACAAAAGTCAGTACACCCTCACATTTTTGTAAATATTTTATTATAACTTTTCATGTGACAACACTGAAGAAATTACACTTTTCTACAATTATAGTAGTGAGTGTACAGCTTGTATAACAGTGTAAATTTGCTGTCCCCTCAAAATAACTCAACACACAGCCATTACGTCTAAACCGCTGGCAACAAAAGAAAGTACACCCCTAAGTAAAAATGTTCAAATTGGGCCTAATTAGCCATTTTCCCTGCCCGGTCTCATGTGACTCGTTAGTGTTACAAGGTCTCAGGTGTGAATGGGGAGCAGGTGTGTTAAATTTGGTGTTATCGCTCTCACTCTCTCATACTGGTCACTGGAAGTTCAACATGGCACCTCATGGCAAAGAAATCTCTGAGGATCTGAAAAAAACAATTGTTGCTCTATATAAAGATGGCCTAGACTATAAGAAGATTGCCAAGACCCTGAAACTGAGCTGCAGCATGGTGACCAAGACCATACAGCGGTTTAACAGGACAGGTTCCACTCAGAACAGGCCTCGCCATGGCTGACCAAAGAAGTTGAGTGCACGTGCTCAGCTCATATCCAGAGGTTGTCTTTGGGAAATAGACATATGAGTGCGGGGGCGTGGCTTGGCGCGAACGGGCAGCGGACGTTCTCTATAGGAGCTCCGGTCCCCCTCTATTTAATCCAGAGGAATCCTCAAAATCCAAGGACTGGTGAGCGCTTATACCACCCCTGACACCTTCCCCTCACCTTGGGCTACATCCCCATATAGTCAGCGTGTGGCAGAAGCGCCGCCGCTGAAAAGCCTCCTAAGCCACCTCGTTCAAGGCACCAATACAAGGACACCAGAGCCTCATCCGTGTCACAATTCAGCCCAGGGGACCATCCGCTTGATGGACTTCCTGGGCTGTAGGCTCTAATACTGCACCCAAAGGCTTGACGTCTTTGACGTTTTACTCATAGTCGGGTCCTTCAGGTAGTTCGCCTACCAGGGGACCCGACTTAACACTGTGCCTACTCCGAGACCACAGGAACATAACCACGGAACTTGCTCCACCGAATCCTCCGAAAAGTCGCCGCCGCGAAGACGGTGTGCGACTGATATACCCCTACATCGGGTTCCACTCCCCTTCCACAGTCCCCACCATATTCGCGAGTGGTCAGGAACCTAAAACTCCTAAGGAGACCTAATTTATCTCCCCCTG
>BLSH010125419.1:227973-266725 GCA_018402905.1 Glandirana rugosa
CACGACCGTTACTACTCTACATCATTGCCAGCACATCAGTGCCACCTCATCAGTGCAGTCTATCAGTGCCATCTCATCATTGCCAGCACATCAGTGCCACCTCATCAGTGCAGTCTATCAGTGCCATCTCATCATTGCCAGCACATCAGTGCCACCTCATCACTGCAGTCTATCAGTGCCAGCACATCAGTGCCACCTCATCAGTGCCAGCACATCAGTGCAGTCTATTAGTGCCACTTAATGAGTACCCATGTGTGAAAAATGTGAGATTGTGAGATCAGAAACTCACCTCCTCATTGTGTCCATTACACTCTCCATTTATTTTTAAGGCAATCCCGCCCTCCTGTGGACTACATCTCCCATAATTCTTTGCAGTACAGAAGGGAGGGGGAGGGAGGAACACTGTGCTCTGTTTCCTTCCCCTAACCTCTGTACTGCAGAGAGAGTGAAGGGAGGAGGGAGGAGGGGGCAGACATAGGAGAGGGGAGGGATGCTGAACAGCAGGCAGCTTCCCGGAGGGCGGTGGCTGTGAGATGAGAAGAGCCGCTCTATTCAGCCAATGAAATTCAGAGGAGGAGCGGCTTCAGCCTGTGTGCTGCTTGTAGCATCGCCGCTCCTCCTCTGAATTTCATTGGCTGAATAGAGCGGCTCTTCTCATCTCACAGCCACCGCCCTCCGGGAAGCTGCTCAGCAGGGATCAGAACTGCGAACATGGAGAGAAGAGAACTCTTACAGTTTGGCGTCCCGCAACCCGCGGCGCCTGGGTGCAGTGCACCCCAGGCACCCGCCCAGGATCGGCCCTGGGTCTGGCATACTGTGCTGGACCCTCGGAGCCTGTGTCGTAAACAGTGGCTCTTGCACGCATGTGCGGAAATGACGTCATCGTGCCCCAGGCCACTTATGTAGAACCTGGAAGGAAGACCGGGTGAAAAAGAAAGCCCTGTCAGCAGTGGCAGCACGGTGCTGAAGGGCTTTGTTTGAGGCTGGGTTCACACTAGTGTGATGCGGGAACCCTGCAAATCCACTGCAGGTTCCCGCATCGCACCCGACTCGCAAGGCAGTTCACACTGCCCTATGCGAACTAAAGGGAGGCGTCAATACAAAGTTAATGACATCCCCATTTCAGTTTGCATATCGCAGTGCGAACTGTCAGTTCAGACATGAGTCAGATGACCAAGAAAAGGGTCCTGTGCGAGTTTTGGTCTGAATGTGATGTGAATTCAGTCATACTATCTGTATGAGACATCACATGTGATTTGCACAGCGCAATTGTGTGAACCGGCACTTAGGGTAAGTCTCTCCAAATGTGCTAGTATGCGATGCATTATGACATTACCTTACAGGGGAAGTATTTTTCGTATTTTTTTACTGCAGTTTACTACTGCTTTAAGTCTTTCTTATCCAGTTGCCGACCACCCACCGTGGATTGATGGCGGCAACATGGTTCGATATTGCGAATCGCCATCACCTGACGGCAGCTGTGAGATCGCACATTGTGGGCGCGCTTGGACTCTCACTGTGTAGCGGGGGGGAGCCAGGGAGCAGGCAGGGTGGACTCGATGTCAGCCAACTCCCCCACAAGTGACAGAGCGGGGATCCGCTTGTTTATCAGTGAGGAAGGAGTGTGATCGTATACTCCCTGTATATGGGAGCCGCAATCACTCTCCTCCCCCACTCAGCCCAGCCCCCATACAGTTAGTAACACATCCCAGGGAACACAGTTAACCCTTTGAGTGCCCCCTAGTGTTAACCCCTTCACTGCCAGTGACATTTACACAGTAATCAGTGCATTTTCATAGCTCTGATCGCTGTATAAATGTCAATGGTCCCAAAAAAGTGTAAAAATTATGTCAGCTGCAATGTTGCAGTCCCGCTGAAAATCACAGATCACTATCATTAGTAATAAAAAATAAAAAAAAAATAAAAACCCCATAAATTAATTCTTACCGTTCGTAAACGCGGCAACTTTTGCGCAAACCAATCAATATACGCCAATTGCAATTTTTTTTGCCAAAAATATGAGGAAGAATATTTATCAGCCAATACTGATGAATAACTTTTTTTATTTTTTTTTTGGATTTGTATTTTAGCAAAAAGTAAGAAATATTGTTTTTTTTTTGCAAAATTGTCGCTTTTCTTTTGTTTATAGCGGTGATCAGAAATGACACAGCGGTGATCAAATACCACCAAAAGAAAGCTCTATTTGTGGGAAAAAAGGGACATCTATTTTGTTTGGGTACAATGTCGCATGCCAGCGCAATTATCAGTTAAAATGACGCAGTGCCGAATTTCAAAAAGTGCTCTGGTCCTAAAGTGGGAAATCCTTCCGGGGCTGAAGTGGTTAAAAAAAAATGTTGCTGTAGTGTTTAAAAAAGTGTTACTTGGTAATGGCCTTTATTGCATATGTTTCTTACTTAAAATGTATTTAGCACTATGGGGTTGATTTACTAATGGCAAATATACCGTGCACTGCTAGTGCAGTTGCTCCAGAACTTAGTAAATGAAATAAAGCTTCACTTTGCAAAGAATACCTAATCACATGCAAGGAAAATAAAATAAAAAAAACAGCATTTCTGCTTACACATGATTGGCTGATAGAAATCAGCAGAGCTTCCCCTCAGATCTAGAGCAATAACACTTGTAGTGCACAGAATATTTGCCTGTAATAATTCAACCTCCCTATGTTTAGCTAAAGCCCCGTACACACAATAAGATTATTGGAAAAATAATCGTCCTTTTTTGTTGCATGCTTGTCTTATGTTGAAAGTGTAGAGGTTACTTTAAATTCTCGTATCACAGAATTCAACTTCAGAAGTAATGTACTATGTTGAATACTTTTGTATATATTTGGTCTTGCTCTTACGATTTTTTTTCAGACAAAAACCACATTAATTAAACGAAAATTGGACATTGTGTTCACATCCAACAAAAATTTTATAGCCTACGCCTTTCGGACACTACCCCTACCCTTCCTGAAATCTCAAATAGGGAAGCTCCAAACGATCACTAACGACTTCATATGGGGGGGCAAACGCCCTAGTCTAAAATGCAACACACTCTGCACACCAGTAACCTCAGGAGGAATGGGAGCACCAAATGTTCAAGCTTATTATAATGCTACAATATTAGACCAAACCAAAACCTGGTGGAACCCAAGCCTCTTCCACTAACTTGTATCAAATTGAACATGCAGCTTTACCCCATCCTCCCAAATTGGTTATCGCTGCGCTTCTTCTGGGACACCATGATGGACATTACCACTTAAACACTAATTATGCCACCCTTAAAACTTTCAAAGCATTCATGCAAGTGTCCAACTGGATTTCACATTCCACTTCCAGGCATATCCCTTGGAGGCCCTCCAATTACTCACCTCAGACATCTCCCTCTCTGAATGGTCAGCAGCAGGTATAACCAACATTGGACAACTGTATGTTGGCTTAACTCTGCTTGATTTCCAACAAATACAACTCAAATGGACGATACCGTCTACCTCCTTCTTTAAATACCTCAGAATTTGTTCTATACTCACCAAAATTAAATGGACAGATTAATCACCAATGGATGACCTGTTAATTGCTACATTCAGCCTGCAGTTAAAAAATTGGGAACTGCCTTTATCTACAAACTGCTCACCAACATCAGTTTGCACAAAAACACACACCATGCTCCAATGGGACCAAAAGCTCCACTGTGCCTATACTCCTAAACAATGGTACACTCACTATAGTTACCTCTAAAAATGTCCAGATGCAAAACGCACTGTGAAACAGTACAAAAAATCTTTCATAATTGGTACCTCACCCCACTGAAGCTGGCACGCATCTACCCAACAACAAACAATCTTTGTTGGAGAAGCTGTGGATCCCCAGGATCAGCCCTACACATCTGGTGGTCCTGTCCAAACCTCAAGGCCTATTGGGCTGACCTCTCCAAACTTCTCTTTTCTATCACAGCAATTCAAGACCACCTCACACCACAAAAGGTCTTGCTAGTCCTGGAAATAGATACTCTGCCCAGACACGTTCATACGATCGTTACTCACGTCCTCATTGCCGCTCGTCTAACTTTAACTAGACATTGGAAGTCCGCTACTCTCCCAACTTGTGCCAAAATCCTAACAACCCTTAACAACCAATTCCTTTGGGAAAATATGTTTGCAAAAATAAATATGCAACCCGAGGTCTTCCAGAAACACTGGGACCTCTGGATAAACCATCCCAAAGCAATATGCCTCACCTGACTCAAACCCACATGGTTACCCTATCAGATATGTACCCCCTTTACTGTGACTAAGCGGTCGCATAGCAACGCTGCTACATGCTTTGTCTATATAACCTCCACATTGTTAATGTTGCACTACTCCGAATGCAATCAGCTTGCTTTATACTCTTATGTGATGTTTGTCTTATGATCCTACTCATTTAGTTTGCTTACATCTGTCTGTATTGTACTGAAATAACACTGAATGATTTAATGTATAAAGCAACCCTGTGTTAAAAATTTTCAATAAAATACTTTGTAACTAAACATTTTATAGCCTGCACATCCATCTTTTGGCAACCGCAAATTTGTAATTGGATGTCGAAAGCACCATACTAACGGTCCGAAAATCAGCAGATCGTTCGTCGGACGAAATTTTAATTCCAATTTTCTGATCTTATGTAAGGGCCTTTAGACTATCCTGTCCACAGGATGACAACACTAGTCTAATTTCACTGTTGTCACCCTGTTACAGGAAGTGTAAAAATAACAAATCTACTGATAGAATCAATAATAAAACAATATAATGGGGGACTCAGAAAAATAAAAATGGCTGTGTTAATGTTACTGACAGACTGCATCACATATGACATTTTTATTTTGCCTATAGTTATACTTGAAGGAAACTTGTATTAGTACACATTCTTAATAGTTTCTCTTTTATATCAGTTCTGTGACTTCACCAATTACCTTCTGTTTGGTCTTCTTCTTGGTCAGAGTACTATAAGCTTACCATCCCTCTTTAGTAAGACTCTGTTCTTGTTATCTATAACACGACCACCTCTCTGCCTCACTCTGATATGAATAGAAATACATTTATATGATGCTGTATAGACATTTATAGAGATCAGTCTGTGGATGGAACAAGATTAGTTCTGGTAAGAGTTTTACACCAAACCAATAAGTCCTGGTGATAGGACAGTGTCCATTCTAGGTGGATGGAGGACTTCATCCCAATGGGATCAGAGGTTTAATGAGGGAATATTTGATGATGGGATTTAAAGCGGTTGTATACCCAGTTAAAAAAAAAAAAAAAACCTGCAAGACGATAGCATACTATCTCATTATGAAATACTCACCTCGAAATGAAGATCTGACTGGGCTGCTCAGTCCCCTCTGAGGGAGCGGACATCTTCCCTCGGATCTTGCTCCTGGGTACGCGGCTCCGGGGCTGTGACTGGCCGGAGCTACATGACATCACTCCCGTGCATGCGCGCGGGAGCCCATCTTTCCGGCAAGGTCTGGCGCTATGCGCCGGGCCTTTGCCAGGACATCACGGCACTTCCCCCGGAACATACAGGGCTGTGATGTCGCAGCTGCTTGGAGGGGGAATATCTCCTAAACCATACAGGTTTAGGAGATATTCATTTTACCTAGATGTAAACCTTATTATAGGCTTACCTGTAGGTAAAAAAAACCTCTAAAGGGTAGACAACCACTTTAATCCAGTTGTCCTTGTGAGATCTGAAAGGATTTTGTTATCCTGCATGGGTAAAATTGTACACCATTGTCCTGGAAGATCTGCTTTCCTTCCTCAGAACCCAAGCTGGTGGAGTTGGTGAGATATGTAATTAGAAGATTTATCAGCTCCAATCTTCATTGAGTCAAACCATTTTACACCCCATTTCCAGGTTGTTGTATCATCGTCCTCTCCCTTTATATGATTACTATGACACTTCTCCCATTTACTTCTGTTATCTGCTAGGTTAAAGTGGATGTAAACCCGATTCATGAAATTTGAGCTTGGCACATAGATCTGTAGAGTTTTCTTATCTCTCTTCAAAACATTGTGTCCCATAGCTCTGTCCTGCTCTGTTCCTCTGTTGTCAGCCATCATCTTTTAAAAAAGCTCTCTGAGACCCAGAGATAGAAGTGTGTGTTGGAGGTGGTTGCTATAAATAGCTTAGCACGCTGCTTGTCTTCTAACAGCAGAGCTCTGCCTCTGTGTGCCTTTCCTCCAATCAGCTGTCTCACAGTGTCCAGCAATTATCCCTTCTAGAGGGGAATGAGGAAGTGAAAACTATAACAGAATGTGCACTTTCTGGACTGTATATAAAGGTGAAAACAGCAGATATACAGTGCATGTAAAACGTATGTAGCCAGGAGTTCTGAAATATTCATCTGGCATACAGACAATGGTATTCATTGCTTAACATGGAAACTCCCTCTAGTGCTTGCTTTTGGAAAAGACTATAATTGCAGCCAGAATGATGCTTTGTGGGAGTTGTAGTGTGGAACGAGGAAATCGTCAGCAGACTCTTAGTGTTAAGGACTCCATTTCCCATTGGGCTGTGCTGCGCTGGAGACTTCTGGGAGGTGCAATGCATTGTAAGAGACTTATTTAAGGGGAAGGAGGAGCTAACAACAGTCTCTTGGGATAGGGTGATCAATCAGAGAGGAACCCTGCGTGCTGCTGCCATCAGATTTAGGCCTGCGGCCTAAGCAAAGCGTTCCAGCTGACTGAAATCATCTGCAGGCGACACAGCTAGTGTTCGCTCTTCAGCAATACCGTGACCGAACAACGGAACTATCTGAAGCTCATCTCTGTCTGGATGGAAGCCGCATCAGTTACTGCAACAGTCGTGTCTATCGATCAGGAGAGCTGCAAGGAGTGCAGAGGATGCTTTACACATCCCAGTAGCAAACAGCCTACTGGAACTAACAGTTCCAGCGCTCCCAGCATCATCGGTTGAGTGCCAGATCGTTTATCTTCAAACAGTCCCTTGGAACCAGTGAGCGGGCTCAGTGTCCACACATAAGAGTACATATAATGTCTTTGCAGCATATCTTTATCGCCTCTTGGATTACAGTTTACTTATACTGGATACTATAGCAGTTGTGACTAATCTTATTCAAGAAGTCAGTGGAATTTAACCTATTTGTGCCTCATCTTACTGATTAGAAGGACACTTTATTCATAGTTACCTAATTCTTATTGTCGGCCGAAGATTGCCTGGACATTTCAAGACAGGAGAACCGCAATTACATCTACCCATCTTCTTCTCAATTATATACTCAGGGCTATTGCTCAGTATTATTTTACCTCCTAAGAACTCTTTATGCCAGAACAGGGGGAATAATATAGACGGTTACTTAGTGAGTTTGTTTAGTTATAAATTAATTGCTAACTGATATAATGTACCTGTGCTTTGTACAATATTACTTACAAGTGCAGACAGAATCCATTGAGTGGTACCAATTTATCCTTTGGGCCATCTGTTTGAAATAGGGATTTAATATATTATTTGATTTACCGATTCTAATAGATACTATCAAATTACCTCTTTTCCAAAGACCCATTAGGTATTGTTTAAACTCAATTGGAGGAATTGCTTTATTTTCATTTATCGATATTGTTGGAGAATACAGGGAGTGGTGAAAGTGTACGAATCATTTACTCCTTTCATTCGCCAGAATCTTCAAGTTGAATACTTATGTGAAGGATTGTGCTGTTTACTGTTTACGGTTGTTATTCTTTCCCAGAAACAGGAGTTAAAGCAAACCTTTTTTAACTCTACCTGTGTTGTTGTCTCCATTATTACAATAGAGTTATTTATTGTAAAAACGTGCAATATGAGTGAACCCAGGGTGTCAGAGGTGATGGAGAACTCTCTGAATGAAGAGATCCAAGGGGGAATTGATTAAGCAACCCTCAAGGGGGCAGTGCTACACTTACAGTATCTCACAAAAGTGAGTACACCCCTCACATTAATATTTTATTATATCTTTTCATGTGACAACACTGAAGAAATGACACTTTGCTACAATGTAAAGTAGTGAGTGTACAGCTTGTATAACAGTGCACATTTGCTGCCCCCTCAAAATAACTCAACACACAGTCATTAATGTCTAAACCGCTGGCAACATAAGTGAGTACACCCCTAAGTGAAAATGTCCAAATTTGGCCCAATTAGCCATTTTCACTCCCCAGTGTTATGTGACTCACTAGTGTTACAAGGTCTAATGTGTGAATGGGGAGCAGGTGTGTTAAAATTGGTTTTATCACTCTCACTCTCTCATACTGGTCACTGGAAGTTCAAAATGGCACCTCATGGCAAATAACTCTCTGAGGATCTGAAAAAAAGAATTGTTGCTCTACATATAGATGGCCTAGGCTATAAGAAGATTGCCAAGAACCTGACACTGAGCTTTAGCATGGTGGCCAAGACCATACAGCGGTTTAACAGGACAGGTTCCACTCAGAACAGGCCTCGCCATAGTCGACCAAAGAAGCTGAATTCACGTGCTCAGTGTCATATCCAGAGGTTGTCTTTGGGAAATAGACGTATGAGTGCTGCCATTGCTGCAGAGGTTGAAGGGGTGGGGGTGGGTCAGCCTGTCAGTGCTCAGACCATACACCGTACGCTGCATGAAATTGGTCTGCATGGCTGTCATCCCAGAAGGAAGCCTCTTCTAAAGATAATGCACAAGAAAGCCTGCTAACAGCTTGACATGGATTACTAGAACCATGTCTTGTGGTCTGATGAGACCAAGATAAACTTATGTGATTCAGATGGTGTCAAGCGTGTGTGGCGGCAACCAAGTGAGGAGTACAAAGACAAGTGTGTCTTGCCTACAGTCAAGCATGGTGGTGGGAGTGTCATGGTCTGGGGCTGCATGAGTGCTGCAGGCACTGGGGAGCTACAGTTCATTGAGAGAACCATGAAGGCCAACATGTCCTGTGACATACTGAAGCAGAGCATGATCCCCTCCCTTCGGAGACTGGGCCGCAGGGCAGTATTTCAACATGATAATGACCCCAAACACACCTCCAAGATGATCACTGCCTTGCTAAAGAAGCTGAGGGTAAAGGTGATGGACTGGCCAAGCATGTCTCCAGACCTAAACCCTATTGAGCATCTATGGGGCATCCTCAAATGGAAGGTAGAGGAACACAAGGTCTCTAACATCTACCAGCTCCGTCATGTCATTATGGCGGAATGGACGAGTACTCCAGTGGCAATCCGTGAGGCTCTGGTGAACTCCATGCCCAAGAGGGTTAAAACTATGCTGGAAAATAATGGTGGCCACACAAAATATAGACACCTTGGGCCCAGTTTGGACATTTTCACTTAGGGGTGTACTCACTTTTGTTGCCAGCGATTTAGGCATTAATGGCTGTGTGTTGAGTTATTTTGAGGTAACAGCAAATTTACACTGTTATACAAGTTGTACACTCACTACTTTACATTGTAGCAAAGTGTCATTTCTTCAGTGTTGTCACATGAAAAGATAGAATAAAATATTTACAAAAATGTGAGGGGTGTACTCACTTTTGTGAAATACTGTATGTAGAGAGATTTGATTCATCTCTGTGTATCATCTGAGGCTGTTCACTTCACTGGGTATATGTGAGGGCTTACATCCACTTTAAATGATACCACTTCAGGTAAATGCGGCGCATGAGTGTTTACAATGGCAAAGATTATACCAAAGAACAGATACAGTATAAATGAATTACCCAGATAACAAAAGTCTGCAGTGGGCTGTAATAGAAGCAGGAACTATGGTAGTAAATGTTGTTACAGAATTCCCCAACATATGCCATATACCAGGACAAAAGTCAACTCATCAGACTCCATCAATAAATAAACTACCAATATTCGGAAAGACCAACTTTGATCCTAGCAAAAAGAGGCTACTTTCTTCTTATAAATGAATTGCTTCATGTTCAACTATTCTTTTTTTTGGTGACAGATCAAGTTTAAAACAAACCTGATTACATTGGAATATCCATCTTACCAAAACAAAAGGTTTTCTTTAAGGCCAGCCCCACTGGAACATATTCCAAATATTATTCCACTCCACCACTGCTCCATTAAGCAACTGGGATCAAAAAAAGTAAATGAAGGTGCTCATGCCACTGTATAGATAATGGGTGCAGTATGTGCTGCTGTTTAACCTCTTCTGGACTGCCCTACACAGATATACTGTGGCAGGGTGGCCCTCCTGCACAAATTCACTTACCTGTACTTGATCTTGTGCACTGGGTGTGAGGCGTGCACACGCTGCTGGCAACTTTGTTTTATCTATAGAGTCACTTATCTGCTCAGGCCTCTCCTAGCAAAAATCTACTGCAAAAGCACCTATCACTATGGGGGCACCACATGTAAAATAATCAAACTAAATTAAAAAAAAATTGTTGCTAGCTGAACACTGATTTCACAACTCTCTTTTGTTAAAATTAAAATAAGTCCTAACATGTGACAATAAAAATATTGTGAAAGTCCATTTATCCTTACGTGGGGTACACACTATAAGAAAATTGGGTGAACGATCAATTTTCCTTGTTGTTTCACATCAAATTGGAACCCGTGAATTAAAATTTGTACGAAAATTCTCGTTCGACAAAGGCTTTTTTTTTGTAGTTTATTGTTTCTGATCATGCGCAGTCTTTTTTTCTGATTTTTCTTGTATGAAAATTGTATGAAAACGGTACACATTAAAAGGAAATTGTTCATTCTGTTCCTGTACGAGAAAAAATTTGGAGTTTGTCCCTCGGAAATTTTATGTACGAAAAGTTGGACTTTGCTATTGAAAGTTATGTACACCTTATATGAAAATCGTTCAAAAGTTTTGGATTATGTGAAATATACAGTCTTTAAAAATAAAGAACCAAGGGGGCGTGGCTGGCTGCAGACTGAGATGGCTGCCTGACACCTCAGCTCCGCTCAGCCTGGGACAAACAGCTACTCTCCAGCATCATCAAGCGACGACTCCCACACCAATTCGTTCCCTGAGGGGTTCCTACATAATCTGCCATCATCTGCCCTACCCAGAGATGAATTGGCCAACAAGGTGATGGGGAAACAACAGAGAAGAACGGCAAGCAGGGACAGACAGCTTGGCGGGCCCTCGTAAAATCAGGCTCCATCCGAACGCACCGTGGCTGGGTGAGCATCTTCAACCTCTGACACCTGCTTCCCCCTATCAGACATGAATTGATCACTTTAGACGCCCACATCCAGAGGGTCTACCTTACAGCAGATCCCCTACTATAGTAGTGGCCACCATCTTGCGGCCTAGTAGAAGCGGATGGCTATCGCACCGAGGTCTCCCTCACGCCACACCGAGCGCTACGCTCGGCAACACCAAGCCATCCGTCCACAGCAGACGCCCGGCCTCAGGGCTACAATCAGCAGCGACCCTCCCCAGCACAATAGGAGGATTTTTGGAGCAACGTACCCTATGTAATTGTCAGAGCCGGCGCCATCTTGCTCTCTACCACAGCATCCCAGCGCTGCTCCTTGCTCCCAGGAAGACTGATCAAACTGACTATAAATAAAACCTCAGTGTGGGGGTTACCTGCCTAACCAAGAGGCCCTTAACCAGCAACTTTACAGGAGAGCCAGTGATCTTGCACTGAAGATCCACCGACCGCTCAAAAATTGAGGCTCCGGCTCTGGCTTAACTCCTCCCAGCAGAATCACATAAAGTGGCTGCCATCTTGCGGCCTAGTGACAGTGGACAGCTACAACACTGCGGTTTCCCTCACGCCATACCGGGCGCTACACTCGGCAACACCAGGACATCCGCCCACAGCAGACGCCCAGCTGCAGAGTAACAATCAGCGGTAGCCCTCCCAGGCACAGCAGGCGGATTTTGTGAGAAACGCATTCTATGTACTCGGCAGAGCCACCGACATCTTGCTCTCTGTCACTGCGGCCCAGCAACATTCCAGGCTCCCACTGAGACTAAGCTAACTAACTATTAGCAACACATCAGTGTGGGGGATACCTGCCTAAACCAGAAGTCTTTAATTACCAACTTCACATGAGAAGCAGTGGTCTTGTACTAAAGAGCCACCGATCGCTCCAAAATTGAGACCCCGGCTGCGGCCTACCTCTTCCCAGCGACACCACATAAAGGTACAGTAATCACTGCCCTAGGTGGTCTATTGCATTGCTATAATTACAGTGACAACACTGGAACAATTTAGCCACTCATACCATAAAGAGCTGAATCAGTGATTTTACCAGAAACATTAACTGGATGTGACCTACCACCTTCAGAGTGGTTCTTAAATCTGCGATTTCAAGCACCTGCCCCAGTTTCCACTACCGCATTTAACTAACAAGTGGACACGGGATCTTTAGTACCTGTTACTATCCCTCACACTCCACCCCAAAAGTTAGAACTTACTCTCTCTGAACCCATTTTAAGATATGCAAAGCGGCACACAAACTGCCACACCTAAATCAAACCGTCTCACCGATTACTTCCAAATAAAAGACATGCAGGGACCTAGAGAAGGAACCAACCAGACTCCATGTATCTCAGCTCAAATTGCTAGAAGTCTGAGAGACACGGAACTAAACCCAGAAGAAATGGGCACCATAGTTTCCAACTCTGGCACTAACCAATGGTCTCCGATTGACCGGGGTAAAAGAACTTCACCATCCCCGGTTCTTTCACCCAACAAAGCTCCCATGTTTAAAAAAACAACACTGGGACTCTCCTACAAGTCTGGATGCAGAGGAGGAACAGCTAGACACACTGGCAAAGCTCCCTACAACAGACCAGCCTGCCTCGGAACATACCTTAAAACTTATGCTACTTTCTCTCCAGAAAGATATGCGCAATGAATTGCGCTCCTCTATTGCAATGTGCCACAAAAGAATAGATCAAGTGGAAGAACGCACCGAGACACGTGAATCAACCTTATCCAAGCAGTACACATAATACAACAAAATGATGGATGTACAAGACCACCACGATGAGGAACTACTTTTTCTATGGGCCAAAGTCACCGATCTGGAAGATCGCTCAATAACATTAAAGAGGGATTCCAGAGACAGTCAAGCCACCAGACTTAATCTCATATATACAAAAGCTATTTCTCCTCTAGATTCCTGCATTGAGCCTGGCAGATTTAATAATAGACAGAGCACACCGCATTGCTAAACCAAACCATCTCCCAGCATCTGTGCCAAAAGATGTCCTGGCTCGCATCCACTTCTTCCAGACTAAAGATAAAATTATGGCAATTGCTAGATCCACTCCCAATCTCACGGACCCGTACTCGACAGTGTCCTTATTTACCGACATTTCTGCAGCAACAGCTCAATAAAGAAGAGAATTCTCACAAGTGACAAAGAAACTCAGAGAACATTGCGTTCCTTACAAATGGGGCTTTCCTGCGAAACTAGTGGTTACATATCAGAGCCAAACCACTAACATTTTTACACCAAAAGATGGCATCACACGCCTATTAAATTGGAACCCGATCTCCTCCCCACCACCAGAACCACCTCCAAGACGTACATCCAAGCTCCCTCCGGACCCTGGGCACCCCGCCTCAACTTCTTCACACCAACAAATTCGCTAATCACGCCCTAAGTCTCTGAAGACATCCTCAGTCTCAAGTTCCCCTCAACTCAACTCAACACAAACTACCTGGCGACAACTGTCCCAATTGAGCATATTTCTATTGACAGTCCTCATCTGTAACTATCTCTCCCCCGAGGTAACAAAAGTGCTAAGCATTTTCCTTATACTGTTTCTTTGCCTTTTGTTTTTGTTGCTTCACATTTTATCGAATTATATGTAATTGAATGCTTAAACTTGATCAGAATTTACTGATATATTAAGTTGACAGTTGACAATTTACTGGCTCTGCCAGCTCTTTATATCTTGTTCTAGGGGACAAATATAGAACGGTGTAATCTAAGTATTTCCCTTCTACCTCCACATTTACTCACTAACTGCTTAATGACAATGTCTGTAACAATCACCTCCATTAATGCCAAAGGCCTTAATTCTCCATACAAAAGTTACATGTTATGGAAGACAGCAATTTCCCTCGAATCAGGCATTTTATGTGTGCAAGAAACACACTTCCCATCCCATAATCCCCCACTATGCTCCCACAAGAGATTTGCACACTTTTATTACGCAAACTCCTCACAGAAAAAAGCAGGAGTTATGCTCACCATACGCTCCTCAGTCTCCTTCCTGTCGCACCAATTTGAGACTGACCCTGAAGCTAGATTCATCATCTTAAATGCCACCATAAATAATCACAAAATCACCATTGCAAACATATATGCCCCGAATACAAACCAGAAATCCTTTCTCAAGAAGTTACTGCACAGGCTAGCACCCTTTTGACAAGACCCCCTAATTATACGTGATGACATAGCGGATCACTCCCTAGACACATCCAATTTAGCTCATACAAGACCTACCCCCCTCTCTTCCCTCATCCGTATGGAAGACCTCTATGACCCATGGAGATGTTCTCACAGGACAGAAAGAGATTACACCTTCTATTCCCATGCAAAAAAAAATGTACTCAGGGATAGATCTCTTCTTGGTAGACAAACATACCCTACAATTGGTCACGCAAACAAATATAGGTCTCATAACTTGGTCTGACCATGCCCCAATCTCATTGAAAATCTTTCTGGCTACATCCCCTCCAAAACATTCAGCATGGAGGCTAAATACCTCATTACTAATCCAAAATACCAAGAACAGATCTTATCCGAACTTGAACTATTTTCACAACTAACTTGGGGTCCGTTGAAGATCCCACTATTCTTTGGAATGCCCACAAGGCCTGTATGAGAGGCTTGTTCATTAAAACGGGAGCCCAGAAGAAAAAATGACATGCCCTCACTACCAACAAATTGCTAGATCAAATCCGAACTCTTGAACAAGCCCACAAATCTCAGCAATCCCCACTACTACTTGCTGAACTCAACAAAGCCAGACAAACCCTAAGTGACCACTTACACGCAAAATTTGATTAAATCTTAAGAGACTCCGACTACAACACTCCAAAACAAACCAGGTGCATACCTGGCTAAACAACTCAAGCGTAAAAATGCTCAAACGAGAATCCTCTACATTACCGATCCTCAAGGTTCTCAAATTATTAACCCCAAAGACATAGCGAACAATTTCAGGACATATTATGCTGCGCTATATAATTTAACAGATACTGCAGCTACCCCGCCACCTACTCCCAAAGACATTACCGACTTCTTACAAAAAATACAACTACCTACACTCACACCTGACCAACTACAGTATCTTTCAGCCCCATTCACCACAAGTGAAATTGAGCTTGTCATAACCAAACTACCGTTACACAAAGCCCCTGGCCCTGACGGTTTTAGCGCTGAGTATTATAAAACCTTTACTAAACCCCTATCAACACACCTATGCAACTCATTTAACTTTATCGCAACCAGGGGATCTATCCCCTCGGAAGCACTACAAGCTACCATAGTAACTATACCTAAACCAGTCAAGCCGACTGATAAACCCGCCAACTACAGACCCATATCCTTGCTAAACACTGACACCAAACTATTTGCAAAGCTAATTGCATTGCAACTGGCCCCCATCCTACCTGGTCTGATCCATCATGATCAGGTGGGCTTTGTGGCTGGTAGACAGGCTTCCATCACGTAGATTCATAAATATGCTACAATGGGCCAAACACCATCAAACGCCTTATCTGCTTATCTCGCTTGATGCAGAGAAGGCGTTTGACAGGGTAAACTGGACCTACCTGAAAGCGGTCTTACAAAAGTTTGTTTTTTCTAGAATTATCTTTCAAGCCATACTATCACTATATACCTCACCACTCTCTGCAGCAATTGTGGCAGTGTGACATCACAGTCTTGGCTCCTCCCTCTTAGATGCATAATGCCATTTGATTGGGCTTCCTCAGTAGAATTCCAATCAGAGGGCACTATGATATCAGCTTCTTGCATGTTAGTACAGATAGGGAAAAGGGAGAAGCTGCCCAATGAATCAATTAGATATGCTTCAGCACAATGAACATACTGATAGGAGAATAGCACAGAGTGACAGAGATGAGCTCATGAGTCTGCTGCTTCTCCTTTCACTGTCCAATCACAGGTTGGGGGAGGAACACGACTTAATGAACTACAGGCTGGAAAGTGCAGGTCTCTTTCAGTGCCAGACAGAGCTGTAAATCTGAGGACTAGATGGGCATAAATACAAATCCTTTGTCAGGTACACAGCTCCAGGGCCACTGATAGGGCAGTACAACCAGCCCTGTTGTACCGGGGCCGGTCCCTTGACCTTCACAGGAGGGCCTGGTCAGCATTACAATTCATTGCTGAATTAAAAAAATAGAGCTTGCTAAAAAAATTTCCCCCCTTCCTACTTGCTTATGGGGGTGTAATTACATTTTCTTGGGCCACATTTGGGTCTACATAGGAGCCCCAAGAGGTGAGCGCAGTGGAGGGACTTTTTTAAAATTTTCGGGGCACATGCACATTATGCTGCCCCGCTATTTAATTAGTCCAGGCCAGCAGAGTGATCCTATGATTCTCCGCTCGGCTCTTGCCTCCCGTTCTCAGGCGCTGTGATGTGAGGTGGCATGTTGCTGACAGGTAACAGCAGGAGGAGAGCGTGGCTGCATGTGCCGAGCTCCGCACACACTGGTCAGTCTGCAGTTGTGTCCTGGCTGCTGGGGCAAAGTTGTAGGAGCTGTGTGCGCAGGGAGGCTGAGTTCGGAGGAATGACGGGGAGATAACAACTAAATGGATCCCCCACCACATATATGACTGATCCAGGCATAGACCGGCTGGAACTGCAGGAGGAAGAAGCCAGCAGGATCCTGGAAGTCCTGAACTGAGGGAGATGGAGAGCGATAGAGACTCAGGTAGGCAGTGATCGGGCCAGAGTAGAGGAGTAGAGCTTAAAGTGTACTTCCCAGTCATCATACAAGTCTGTATGAATTAAGTCCTGCTTTCTCAAGAACAGTATCATTTTTCAGTGAAGACTTTTCTTCTCAGGCTGATGTCAGGTGGGAGACTCTGTTGCTAGTGACTAAGCTCCAGTGGCAGAGAACCTTCCACCTACCTCTATGGAATTGCTTCCTCTGTGAACACTATTGAATCTTGATCACTAGTGATGGGAGTGATTTCGTAGGGACCAGCTGGCAGCCTTGTAGTGATCCTGCCATTGGAAGTTCATTTTGAGTGGCACAAAGCCAGTCCATCACATGTGTTACAGTACACCACAATGCATGGTGATGCACTACCATGCACTGCACAGGACAAAATTTATGAAATATTGCACATTAAAACATGCATAACGGAACAAATATTAACACTACACACCTGAACTGCTTTGGAGACCAGAGGACAGATATGGGGTCTAAATGACTCCAGATCTCTCCATAAAGAAGATCTGTAATGGCCCATGCTATCACATGGAATGTTGTTCATCCCTTTTAATAGCAAAAAAGAATGAAAAAATAATAATTTTAAAGATACAGTGTAACTTTTTATAATAAAATAAAATTTTAAATAAATCCTTCATCCTTATGCGCAATTGCGAACGCACATGTTGGTCCCACACGCATATGTAAACGGCAAAAAAATGCATTTTTTTTCGAGGCGGGGTCAGGGTGGGGCCAGGGGGGGTCGAGGATCCATCAGATAGACTGTACGGGGCCCAGCGATTTCTAACAGTGGCCCTGCACAAATTTATGTACTGTATGTTATCTCTGTATTTAGCTGTTTGTTATCATGACTACTTTCTCTCTCTCATAATTATCCTGCGTCGAAGTGATCCAGACTCTGGCTATAACTGAAATATCACTTTCAATTGGACCAGCTCTTGAAATTGAATATTTACAGATGTAGAAGAGCTGTGATTTATGATTAAAAAATAGATCCATCTGCAGTTAAAGTTTTTCTTGGTAACAAGTTGACGTTAAAGGGGTTGTAAAATCTCATGGTTTTTCACCTTAATCCATTCTATACATTAACCACTTCAGCCCCGGAAGGATTTTTTTTAGGACCAGAGCACTTTTTGCGATTCGGCACTGCGTCTCCTTAACTGACAAGTGTGCGGTTGTGCGACGTTGTACCCAAACAAAATTTACGTCCTTTTTTTCCCCACAAATAGAGCTTTCTTTGATATGGTATCCCCTTTGCATCATTTCTGATCGCCGCTTTAAACAAAAGAAGAGCGATAACTTTGCAAAAAAAGCCAAATTTCTTACTTTTTGCTAAAATACAAATCCAAAATATATATATATATATATATAAACAAAAAACAAATTTTTTTATCAGTTTTGGCCAATTTATATTCTTCCTCAAATTTTTGGTAAAAAAAATTGCAATCCGCGTTTATTGATTGGTTTGCGCAAAAGTTGCCGTGTTTACGAATGATGGGAATTAATTTATGGGGTTTTTATTTTTTTTTTCATTTTTTACTAGTAATGGCAGCGATCTGCGATTTTTGGCAGTACTGCGATATTGCAGCGGACATGTTGGACCATTTTGACACTTTTTTGGGACCATTGGCATTTATACAGCGATCAGTGCTATGAAAATGTATTGATTACTGTGTAAATGCCATTGGCAGTGAAGGGGTTAACCTGGAGAGGGCACTCTAAGGGTTAACTGTGTTCCCTCAGTGTGTTCTAACTGTATGGGGGCTGGGCTAGCAGGGGGAGGGGCGTAATCATGGCTTCCATATACAGGGAGCCTGTGATCACAACCCTTCCCCTTCTGTCAGAACGGAGATCCGTGTTTACATACACGGATCTCCGTTCTTTCACTGTGGGGGGAGCCATCGCGGGTAGCCAGCGGAGATCGAGTCTGCCCTACCCACTCCCTGGCTCCCCCGGAACACAGTGAGCAAGCGAGCACTCCTCCAGCGGCGCGCGCACGCTCAGAGTGCGCGATCTCGCAGCCGCCGTCATATGACGGCGGTTTGCGATGATGAGCCACCTTGCTGCCGTCAGACTGTGGTCGGCGGACGGCAAGTGGTTAAGGTTAAAAACCTTCTGTATTGCAGCAGCCTCCCCTTTTTCTTACCTGAACCTGATCGTTCCAGCGATGGGCAGCTGCAGCCAGGACCCCAGAAAAGGAGGATCGGGGCTGCTCTGTGCAAAACCCTTGCACAGAGCAGGTACGTATGACGTGTTTGTTAAAAACAAACAAAAATCAAGTCTTTGCAATCATGTTAGGGAAACCTGATTCCATGTTCTTGCTATGTAGTGCTGTCTCTGTATCATTACTGTGCCTGATCATCTATTCACTTCTATTTCTTCATCAGGTCTTTGGACATAATCCATTCTGGGTAAGTAAGGCTCTTTATACTCCCTATTTATATTCCTCCTTATCTACCCCAGTTTTATTATCAGGTAATTGTTAGGTCTGTGTTCATGGACCTTTGATCACGTCTATAAAAGTCTATAATAATGTATGACCTGCTTGAAGCAGTCAGCTGCAGGACACATGTACCTCTCAATGAATTCTGAATATTCTCATCTCCAACTCATTCCATGGAAACATTACCAGAGCTCACCTACATCTATGTGTTTTGTAGAGACAAAGTACTGTGCAAATTATAGGCAGTTGTGAAAAAATGAAGGATGCTTTCAGAAATAGAAGTCATAATAGTTTATTTAACAAAATAAAAAGTAAATGAACAGAAGAGAAATAAAAAATCAAAATTTGGTGTGACTGCCCTTTGCCTTCAGAACAGCATCAATTCTTCTAGCTGCACTTGCACACAGTTTTTCGTTTTTCTTTTTTTTTTTATCAAATTTTATTGGATTCTTTTAACATTTTTTTTTTTTTTTTAATTTACATAACTTTTTTTTCAGCGTTTACAAGATTTCAAAATATACCTGTGATGAACTAGGAGCACAGAGAGAGAGCACACAGAGGCAAATCACAAGGAACCCGTTGCACAGGCGTTTATTGGTGGGCTTGGGGTACAGGCAATAGGAGAATTGGTCCACAGAACAAAAAAAGACACAGCAATGGAGAGTGATCCTCAGGACAGCAATATGGGACACTGAAGGGGTGAAAGTCCACAGGGCAGAGCAGTGTTTGGTACAAAAGGGTTAAAGTCCTTGGCACATGGGCAGAGCAGTGTTCAAGCAGGGGTTCAAGACAGTACAATTATGCAGTCCACTGGGTAGCAATATAGCACCACACAGATATGCCATGTAGGGTAGTTCGGCTGGAATTGGGAAACCGTACTCAGTGGTGAAGACCCGGGCAGACAGGGCAAAGTCTGAAACAGTGCAGAGATCCAGCAAGGCAGGATAAAGTCTAGAATAGCGCAGAGATCCAAGCACACAAGGCTAAGTCCTGAACCGGTTAGAGTTCCTGGCAAACATGACTAAGTCCAGAACAGGGCAGAGATCCGGACAGACAGGGTAGGGGCTGGTAGTTGAAACAGGGCAGACAGGGTCAAGTCCAAGAGCCTCACACAGCACAGCAGCACAGACAATATGGAACTATATGTCCCAGCAGTCCCAGGGTGCAGAAAGTAGAACACAGTCTATACTGATTCATCAGACTCAGCAGTTCTAACCACCTTCTATCTTCCTTTTAGTGAGGTATGCAGCCATCAGCTCTTCTTTGTGCCCAACATGGAAAGCAACTCAGAAAAGTCGGAGAAATTAAAATGTACTTTGAATCCAGCTAAGCCTAGCACACAACACCCCAGTGCCGAAACATCTGGCTTCTCCAGTTACAGGACACCATGCTGTCTGCGCCTCTCATCTTAGTGATGAGGAATGGGAGCAAGCTTAGAAGAATCTGACCAGAGACTCCTTATCCTCCTCACAGTGTCTGACCCAGTTATTTATTCATAGGTCTCACTACACTCCTTTAAAGGCCACCTCTGGGGCCTCTTCTGCAGAATTGTCCTTTGAACTTGCAGTGCTCCCTAAGCGTTCAAGGGGCTATGCAAGCGGTCAGGCTAAAAGATGCCATGTGGTGCTTGAGATAGTCTGTCTTGGGGACAGGAGCCAAACTGGGGAAGAGATTCTTTCAGCTCTCCGGGGGCAGGCTCAGAGGTGGTTGATGCCATGGCAGCTTGAGCCAGGAATGGTTGTATACGACAATGGCACCAACCTTCTCTCTGCTCTCCAACTGGGACAATTGACACATGTTCCATGCTTGGCACACGTCTTGAATTTGGTGGTGCAGCGTTTCTTGACCAGGTACCCAGGCTTACCAGATATCCGGAGGAGGCAGGCCAGGAAAGTCTGTGGTCATTTCCAGTGCTCGGCTGGCTGACATCCAGCGGGAATTCAACCTGCCCAACAACCGCCTCATTTGTGACATGCCATCAATGAGTACCTCTGTGAGCATGGCACCAGGACAGGCTCAGGGGAGCTTGGCTTTTTTTTGCCACGTCAGTGGCTAATGATCAGGGATGCATGCACTGTCCTGTCACCATTTGAGGAGGCCACAAGGATGGTGAGCAGAGACAATGCATGCATCAGTGACACTGTCCCACTAATATTCCTTCTGAAGCACATGCTTCATGAAATCATGGACAGGGCACTTGAGGCAGAACAGAGGGAGGAAGAGGAGGACTTCCTTTCCTCTCAAGGCCCCCTTTATGCAGAGAGCATTCCTGCAGAGCCGCCAAACACATGGGAAGAAGAGGAGGAGGATTGTGTCAGCATGGATGTGGAGTATAATACGCAGCAGTCTTCAAGGGATCATGGCTTTCAGGCCCCAGAATCCCAAGGAGTTGTACGTGGCTGGGAAGAGGGAGTTCCTGATAATGTCATCCTCAGTGACCCAGAGGACACTCATGCCTCCTCAAACTTATGCTGCATGGGCTCTCTGATTCTGAAAAGCCTGATGAAAAGACCCTAGGATTCGTGGTATCAAGGAGAGGGATCATTACTGGTTGGCAACCCTTCTTGATCCACGTTTCAAGGGTAAAGTTGCAAAACTCATCCTGCCTGAGCAGAGGGTGCAGAGGATGAAACATCTTCAGAATACCTTGAAGAAAAGTTTGTGCAACGCCTTTCCAGATCCTGGGAGTTTACCATGTCCTGCTGCTGGCCCTGGACAACATGTTTCTGATGCTTCGGTCGTTCAGAGGCAGAGTGGTGGAGAAGGCGGCCGGCTGAGCAATGCCTTTAAAAAAAATTTCAGTCCTCAGCACCCAGGCCTGATGGGTTCAAGCAACCATCGTCAGCATCTGCATTATATGATGCAGTAATATATAGGGACAAAAGCAGACTTGGAGACCTTTCCAACTGAGCATCCACTTAGTTACTGGGTCTTGAGGATGGACCACTGGCCAGAACTTGCTCAATATGCAATTGAGCTACTGGCCTGTCCTGCATCCAGCGTGCTCTCTGAACGGACATTTAGTGCTGCTGGAGGGTTCATAACCGATCAAAGAGTGTGCCTGTCCACAGACTCGGTTAATAGGCTCACATTTATAAAAATGAATTCTGTCCTGGATCAGCAGCTATCAAGATGCTGATGCAACTGATTAAATTTGCTAGGGAACTGGGATCCCTTGAAGACTGCCACTGCTCCTTTTCCTCCTGTCCATAATCTAGAACTATATGTTGTATTTAGGGCACCACTAACACTCAAGGCCCAATTTTTCTGCACCTGATTTACAGTGGCATGCCATAACAATTTTTAAACTAACTGACAACTTCAGGCCCAGTTCCTCCGTCCAACAAGAGTAATTTCAAGGGGTTACAGTGCTCTGGCACCGCCAACACACTAGGCCCAATTTTTGGCCACCTGTTTGGGGGCTTTCGTCACAATTTTAAAACTAATTGACAACTTCAGGCCCAGTTCCTCCGTTCAACAAGAGTAACTTCAAGGGGTTACAGTGCTCTGGCACCGCCAACACACAAGGCCCAATTTTTGACCACCTGTTTGGGGGCTTTCGTCACAATTTGAAAACTAATTGACAACTTTAGGCCCAATTCCTCCATCCAACAAGAGTAACTGCAAGGGGTTACAGTGTTCTGGCACTGCCAACACCCAAGGCCCAATTTTTCTGCACCTGATTTACAGTGGCATGCCATAGCAAATTTTAAACTAACTGACAACTTCAGGCCCAGATCCTCTGTCCAACAAGAGTAACTGCAAGGGGTTACAGTGTTCTGGCATCGCCAACACACAAGGCCCAATTTTTGGCCACCTGTTTGACTGATGGCTTTCGTCACAATTTGTAAACTAATTGACAAATTCAGGCCCAGTTATTCCATCCAACAAGACTAATTTCAAGGGGTTACAGTGCTCTGGCACCGCCAACACACTAGGCCCAATTTTTGGCCACCTGTTTGGGGGCTTTCATCACAATTTTAAAACTAATTGACAACTTCAGGCCCAGTTCCTCCATCCAACAAGAGTAATTTCAAGGGGTTACAATGTTCTGGCACCTTCCAGCACCCAAGGCCCAATTTGTGGCCACCTGTTTGACTAGGGGATTTTATCACAATTTTTTAAGTAATTTACAACAGCATGGCCCACGCAAAAATGTTTTAAAAAATTATGTGCGGGGGCGGAGTCTGGCCGCGATCTGAGATGGCCGCTTAACCCGCGCTCTCTGCATGACAGGGGAACATAAAAGAGCCTGAGAACCAGACCCAGTCAGATTAAACATCACAAAAGGCACCAATCGACACCGGAAGATCCCGGGAACGAATTGCGATGTCTCGAAGAAACAACAACAAACTCCCCGAGCCTCGCAGGCTCACTGACTTCTTCGGCACTCGGGGGCACAGAGAAAATCAAAATGGCGCCGAGGTAGGAGAAGCAGCTCACACCGCCTCATCCTCAGCCGTCACTAGCGACTCCGAATGAATGGACAGTTCCACACAACAGGGAACCCCTACGAAAGAACGGAACAAAAGAGTCGCATCATCCCCGTTCGCATCTCCCAGCCACGTGGTAAGGAAAAAACCTTTACACAACAAAGAAACTCCTGCTGACACTGACACTGACCCCGACAACGATGATGATGAGGAGGACATGGGGGACTCACTGGCACAAATACCTGCGACTGATAATGCGGTATCTGAGCACACCCTTAAGCAGATGCTCATGACGCTGCAGAGAGGCATTCAGAAAGACCTAGCCAGATCAGTGTCCCATGTACAGAAGCAAGTAGGCGACCTGGGGGATCGCACTGACAAAATAGAGAGGCAACTCACTGAATTCACAGCAGCATACAACGAGCTGGTTGATGCACATCGTGAACAAACGAACAAACTTAAAAGAGTCCAATCCAAGCTTTCTGATTTAGAAGATCGTTCCCGCAGGAACAACTTAAAGATTAGGGGAATTCCCGAATCCGTCCCCCCTCAAGATCTGAACCAATACCTGCTTACATTATTCAGCACGATTGTCCCTTCGTTAACCCCCCAAGAGCTTCTTATCGACAGGGTACACAGAATTTTCAAACCCCCGCACATCGCACTGGATAAACCCAGAGATGTTCTCCTCAGAATACATTTCTTCCAAACGAAAGAGAAAATCCTGAAATCAGCCAGGAACCTATCTCCACTCCCAGAACCGTATTCCCACATTGCTATCTACTCTGACATCTCTGCTGCTACCGCACAGAAAAGAAGGGAGCTTGCACCCATCACTAAAGTCCTGCAACAACAAAACATCCCATATAAATGGGGCTTCCCTACCTCGGGAAGAATACCACCATTGCAGAGCTCAAAAGAGGCATCAAGCAACTCCACAATTGGGGCTTTCACCCCCCCCTGGAGGACAAAACCCCCATCCGCAACAAAACATCCCACCTTCAAAGTGACTGGCGTAACATCACCAACAAATGAGCTAAGTTCTAAAGCATCTCAGGCTCTTAAGATCAAAACAATTGTTTTTTTTTCATTGTCTTAACTCCCCCTCATGCAAGTTATACTTTCACTTATAACATCCCAGGTTACTCTCTCAGTATCATACTGAGGCCTTTTTCTCTCCCTTTCCCTGCAGATTGCAAGGAACACCCCACTCCTCCCACATGAGACGTACTAAGTATGTGACCAATTTATTTTTCCTTTCTCTTCTTTGTCTCCTTTCCCAGAGACTACTTCTCACTTTCCTTCCCCCATTCTCTTTCCCTTCCTTCTCCTCCCCACTCCCCGGGGTTGACACCTACCTGAAATACAATTATTTTCTTGTAGAACTTATCAACTATGTTTATTGTACTCATGAATGTCTAATAGAATGGAAGATGAAGTCTCACTCCTGGCTATCCAAAAAAGGTCATAGCAAAAATATCTGTTCTAAAGTACCCTAATGTCCTTAAATATATTATCACTTAACGCTAAAGGACTGAATAGCCCTTTTAAGCGTTCCCTCCTTTGGAAAGAAGCCACATCCTCAAGATGTGACATTCTTTGCGTCCAAGAGACCCATTTCAACCAAGCTAAACCCCCTAAATGCTCCCACCCTAAATTTCCGCACATTTACCATGCCAATACAGACTATAAAAAAAGAGGGGTGATGATAGCAGTCAAAAATACAATATCCTTCCAACTCCTCTCTATAGAAGCTGATCCTAATGGTCACTTTCTTATTATGCATGCTAACTGCAATAATGCGCCCCTAATCCTTGTAAACCTGTATGCCCCGAACAACCCATCACCCAAATTCTTTCAAAACATTGCACACAAAGTATCCACATACAAATCAACTCCGATAGTAATCTGTGGAGACTTTAACGACACACTGGATCAAATCGATTCAACAAACCCTGCCCGTAAAAAGACCTCATCACTATTATCTTTTACTACATCCCTAAATCTTTATGATACTTGGCGATGCACACACAGCAATGAGAGAGACTTCACCTTCTATTCAGCCGCGCATCAGGTGTACTCCAGAATTGACCTATTCTTAACTGACAAATACACTTTACAAAAAGTATTAAAATCCGCAATCGGAACCATAACATGGTCGGACCATGCCCCTATTACACTTGAACTAGCACTCGCCAAGCAACACAACTCCCCGACTCCCTGGAGGATAAACTCCTCCATACTAACATCCCCAGAATATAAGAAGCTATTGGAGGAACAATTGGATTCCTTCTTCACCTCCAACAATACCCCAGGCATCAACCCAACCCTCCTCTGGAACACGCATAAAGCGTATCTCAGAGGAATTCTAATCAAACTGTCTGCACAAGAGAGAAAACGAAGAACACAACAAATAACGGAAATAACAGAAAAAATTAGAACCTTAGAAACACAAAATAAGACCTCCCACAACCCCAAACGACTAGAAGATATCAATATAGCCCGAAACCAGTTGAGAGATATTTTGCAAACAAACTATGATTTCTATGTCAGACGACTCAAGGCGACAACATATAGCTCAAGCAATAAACCGGGAGCATATCTTGCCAAACAATATAAAAGAAAAACAATCATGTCAAAGATTCCCCATTTAAAAAACTCACAAGGCGATATTGCCACCAACCCAGCTGAAATAGCGGAACAATTCCGAGCATACTATGCCAAACTATACAACCTAAAAGACTCGGATAACAGCCCAGAACCGCAATCTTCCCATATCAAATCCTTTTTAGAATCTATAACCCTCCCTAGACTATCAGACAAGAAATTGACAGACCCATTCACAGAAGAGGAAGTAGAAAGCGTCATAAAATCTTTACCCCTCCATAAATCCCCAGGTCCAGACGGATACTTCAATGACTACTATAAAACTTTCACGACCCGTCTATCGCATCACTTAACCAACGCCCTTAACGACATAGCAGACAAAGGCCAAGCCCCACCAGAATTCTTAGAATCAATGATTGTCACAATTCCCAAACCAGGTAAACCCATGGATAGCCCGACCAATTTCAGACCCATTTCTCTCCTCAATTCAGACACTAAGATCTATGCCAAATTGATATCCTTAAGACTAGCCCATATTATACCACAATTAGTACACCTCGATCAAGTAGGATTCGTACATGGGAGACAGACAGCTGACGGTACAAGACGCTTCCTTAATCTCTTACAATGGGCGGAGCATCACAAAATCCCATCCATTCTTTTATCATTAGATGCCGAAAAGGCCTTTGATAGGGTACATTGGAAATATATGCAAGCAGTCCTTGAAAAATTCGGCTTTTCTGACAGAATTCTAAACTCCATCAGCGCTCTATACACCAACCCTTCAGCCAAAGTCTGGACCTCGGGATTCATGTCCCAATCCTTTCCTATCACAAATGGAACACGCCAAGGATGCCCGCTATCCCCCATAATCTTTGCCCTCATCATGGAACCATTAGCACAACACATTAGAACCCACCCAGACATTACCGGGCTCGATGTAAACAAAATCCAACATAAAATTGGCCTATACGCTGACGACATCTTAATATGCCTCTCAAACCCAGAAAAATCGTTAAAACCCCTACATGATCTATTGAATAAATTTAGCTCCATCTCTCTATACAAAATCAACCACTCCAAATCACAAATGATCCCTATCTGTCTACCACAAATCATTAAACAAAAAATATCAAATAGTGCCCCCTTTTCATGGGCCCCACAGGGATGCCTAACATACCTAGGAATCCAATTAGTGACTCCAGCCTCCAAAATCAAAAACATCAATCTAAATGCTCTACTTAACACACTTCACAAAGTTAGCAACTCTCTTCAATCTGGAGTCGCCTCTTGGGCAGGTCGCATCTCATTAGCTAAAATGTTCCTCCTACCTCATATACTGTATTTATTCCGTAACTTACCAATCTTACTCTCGCTAACTCAGCTAAACAGAATACAACAAATCATTTAGACATTTATATGGAACCGTAAAAAACCCCGCATCAAAAGAGAGACTCTTTACAGACCAACCAAACTAGCAGGTATGGGAGCCCCCAACATAAAAGCATACTACAAAGCCACCCTAATAGCACAAGCACGAGCATGGTGGTCCCCAACCGACTACTTACCATGGTCTCAAGTCGAATCGGCAGCTGTGAAGTCCTCTTTAAAAACTCTGCTGCTCTCCAACTGGATAGCTAAACACAACGATCACTACTTCTTAGAAAGCATGCAAGCTACCATGAAGGTCTGGGCATCTATCCCGCACCCGGAAAAAGGCATCTCATTCCAAGCACTAAAAAACCTTCCACTGAATTCGTTGGAGGCCATCATACCCAACCTGTCTTTAACTGATTGGACTATGGCAGGAATCCACACCATTGACCACCTTTACCAGGATACAGTATTGCTTTCCTTCCAGGACCTTTGCAAAAAATATGCCTTATCTACCAACACCTTTTTCAAGTACCTACAAGTAAGGCATGCGCTCCAAGGAATCAAAATACACCACGACAATGATGCTACAGCACTCGTTCTAAAACTAATGGATACTCCACCACACATGACCTTAAAAATCACCCCATTCTATAGGACACTCAACTCTGGAAACATCAAAGAAAAGCTACCTACAATGCAGTATTGGGAAAAATCTCTACAATTCTGGGCAACTACAGCTCAGTGGCAAATGGCCACCAACTCAGCTCTTCTACATTCCAAATGCCTAGCTCACTGGGAAACGACTCAAAAACTCCTCCACAATTGGTACCACACCCCTGACAAATTGGCACGGATATATCCGAATCGATCCGCAATGTGCTGGCGGAACTGTGGCCATACAGGTTCCTCTCCGCACATCTGGTGGTTTTGCCCTAGACTCTCCTCCTACTGGAATGAAACTTTCAAGTTGTGCACAACGATTACGGGAACCCCAGTACCCCCAGATCCCAAACTGGCCCTATTCGGTCTAGGCATAGAATCCATACCTACGCATTATCGAACTGTCCTAATCCATCTTTTTATAGCCGCAAGGCTAAACATTGCTAAAGCCTGGAACCAAAATACTCCTCCTACCATATCTCAAATTATTGCATCTGTTAAAGAACAGGCGAACATGGAATACCTGTTTGCAAAAGCAAATTTTACAACTGAAATATTTCTCACTAAATGGTCACCTTGGATTCTGAACCCCATCAGCAATTGGACCCCCTGAACACTTCCTGGATCAGAAAACCTTTGTATAATAGAAATAACATGACCGGATAATCTAGCCCCAAATTTATCTATTTGTATACAACTGCTTATGACCAAAGCACAAATACATTCTTCCATACCCCCCTCAGGTGCCCCCCCCCCTTTTTTTACCACTATACTCTTCTTTTCTATCTCCTTTCCCCTCTACTTCTGTTCTTACACCTTATGCCATCTGCTGTTCATATACGTTCAACCCCTCTTACATGGTTGTTTAATTATGGTATGCATTAGCTGAATACGCATGCTCGTACCATTCTTTTTTTTTGTTAGGTTGTAATTTTAATGTTACATTAGAAGGGGTCTCTGCGTAGACACCTCATTTGAAACATCAGATAGGATGATTGTCCTTACTTTTCGTATTATTTTCTTATGTTTCTGATTGTAACACACTCAAATACCAATAAAAAACTATTGAAACAAAAAAAAAAAATTATGTGCGTGTCCCCCCAAAATCCAAACCAGGCCATTCAGGTCTGGTATGGTATTTAAGGGAAACCCCGCAACAAAATTTAAAAAAAAATGACGTGGGGTCCCCCCCAAAATCCAAACCAGGTCCTTCAGGTCTGGTATGGATTTTAAGGGGAACCCACATCAAATTTTAAAAATTTTTTAAAAAAATGGTGTGGGGTCCCCCAAAAAGCCAAACCAGACCCTTATCCGACCCTTATCCGAGCACGCAGCCCTGGCACGGCCCCCCCCCCCTCCAAACCATACCAGGCCACATGCCCTCAACATGGGGAGGATGCTTTGAGGTCCCCCCCAAAGCACCTTGTCCCCATGTTAATGGGGAGTAGGGCCTCATCCCCACAACCCTGGCCCGTGGTTGTGGGGGTCTGCAGGAAGGGGGCTTATCAGAATCTGAAAGCCCCCTTTAATAAGATCCCGACCCCCCCCCCCCTGTAAATAGGTTTGGGGTAATTTGTACCCCTACCCAGTCACCAAAAAAGGAGTGTAGTGTAAAAAAAAACAATAGGCAGTTTTTGACAAGTCCTTTATTTTGAATTATAGCTCTTTCTTCTTTCTTCCTCCATCTTCTCCTGGCTCACTCCTTCTTCTGGTCTTCTGCTTCTTCTTCTTTTAGTCTTCTTGCTTCCTCTCTTCATCTTCAATCTTCATCTTGATCTTCTTTCCCTGCTGCCGCTCTCTCCGCTGGTGCAGTCCGGCCCCTGCGTGTCTTGCCGAATAGGCAGTCTTCGCGATGACAGTACTTTTATAAAAAGGGGCGAGGCCACCCAGTGACGTAACTGAGTGAACCCATCACCTTCTGATGTCACGTGATGTCACCCATTAACATCACGGGTGGTCACGCCCCTTCTTATAAATGAACTGTCACTGTGAAGACCGCCCATTCGGCAAGACGCACAGGGGCTGGACTGCACCAGCGGAGAGAGCGGCGGTGGTGAAAGAAGATGAAGATTGATGATTGAAGACGAAGAGAGGAAGCAAGAAGACTAAAAGAAGAAGAAGACCAGAAGAAGGAGCGAGCCAGGAGAAGATGGAGGAAGAAAGCAGAAAGAGCTATAATACAAAATAAAGGATTTGTCAAAAACTGCCTAATGGTTTTTTTTACACTACACTCCTTTTTTGGTGAACAGGTAGGGGTACAATGTACAACTTTGGGGTGTCCATGACCCGAACCCGGACATTTGAAAAAAAGTTTGGGATCGGGTTCTGGGTTTGGGTATTTGATCCCGCCTGTTGAATAGCTGCAGGGCAGCCAATCAACAAGTGTTTCACTGGTTTGACCTTAGAAGCCATCACAGCCGTGCCTGCTAATGGCATGGCTGTGATTGGCCAGTGCATCATGTGACCCAGCCTCTATATAAGCTGGAGTCACGTAGTGCTGCATGTCACATGCTCTCTGGTTAGTGTAGGGAGAGGATGCTGCCGGCACTGTGAGGGACAGATTGCAGATATAATAACAACTCATCCTGCATTACAGAACAATCTGATTGTGGACTAGGTAGAGATTACTACTACTACTGCTTTTAGGGACAGATTGCAGATCTCATCCTGCATTACAGAAAGATCTGACTGGACTAGATAGAGTCTACTGCTTAGAGGGACAGATTATTGTTCTAAAATCATCTCCTACTCCTATAGGGTCAGGTTCCTGCTGTTGCTGTAAGGGACATTGTTCTAAAATCATTTTACTTCCTTTTGCAGCCCTCTAGCACTTTCCAGGACTTTTTTACAGTCATTTTTGTGCCGAAAAGTTCGGGTCCCCATTGACTTCAATGGGGTTCGGGGTCAAGTTCGGGTCAAGTTCGGTACCGAACCCAAACTTTTTTGCGAAGTTCGGCCGAACCCACCGAACCCGAACATCCAGGTGTTCGCTCAACTCTATTTATAACATAATAAGAGTAGGAAGGGGGAGTAGGAAGGGGGCGGGGTCAGCACTGGGTGCCGCCTATTGTGGGATGTTATGTGTAATAACTGCATGCAGAGAGACCTGTCACAACTCCACAGTGATGTCGGAGGTGGGCAGACTAAACAGATAACACTCGCCCAGACCCTATTCCATTGGCTAGTGTTTGATAGCTGTTTGGTGCCGCCCATCTCCGACATCACTGTGGAGTTGTGAGAGTTGTGAGCGTGCTCTTACAAGCCGCACTATCTGAGCAATCAGGTGCCACCAGATAGTGCAGCTTGTAAGAGCACTCTTACAACTCTCACAACTCCACAGTGATGTCGGAGGTGGGCAGGACCAAATAGCTATCAAACAAAGCCAATGGAATAGGATCTGGGCGAGTGTTAGCTGTTTGATCCGCCCACCTCCGACATCACTGTGGAGTTGTGACAGGTCTCTCTGCATGCAGTTATTACAGTAGAGTTTCACACACAGAGTGGCTCTTAAAAGCCGCGCTATCTGAGCAATGTGAAACTACTCATCTCCTCTATCGGTGACACTTAATTGATCAGATAGTGCGGCTTGTAAGAGCCGCTGTGTGTGTGAAACTCTCATATAAAGTAACTGCATGCAGAGAGCCGTGTCACAATTCGGCGGTGATGCCGGGAGTGGGCGGGACCGAACAGCTATTAAACACCAGCCAATGGGATAGGGGCTGGGCGAGTGCTTGATAGCGGTTCGGTCCCTCCCACCCCCAACATCACCACCAAATTGTGACAGGTCTCTCTGCATGCAGTTACTTTATATGAGAGTTTCACACACACAGCGGCTCTTACAAGCTGAAACTGCTCATCTCCTCTATCAATACCGCCTGTCAGTGCCAATCAGTGCCACTTATCAGTGCCAATCAGTGCCACCTGTCAGTGCCAATCAGTGCCATCTGTCAGGGCCACCTGTCAGTGCCAATCAGTGCTGCCTGTCAGTGCCAATCAATGCCACCTGTCAGTGCCAATCAGTGCCATCTGTCAGTACCAATTAGTACTAATCAGTGGCACATGTGAGTGCCAATCAGTGCCACCTCATCAGTGTCAATCAGTTCCACCGATCAGTGCCAACCAATGCCGCCCATAAGTGCAGCCTATCAGTGCCCATCAGTGCTGCCTATCAGTGTCACCTGTCAGTGCCAATCAGTGCCACCTGTCAGGGCCACCTGTCGTGCCAATCAGTGCCACCTATCAGTGTCAATCAGTGCAACCTGGCAGTGCCAATCAGTGCTACTCGTCAGTGCCAATCAGTGCCACCTGTCAGTGCCAATCAATGCCAACCAATGCCACCTATCAGTGCCAATCAGTGCCACCAATCAGTGCCAACCAATGGCGCCCATCAGTGCTGCCTAACAGTGCCCATCAGTGCTGCCAATCAGTGCCGCCTATCAGTGCCAACCATGCTGCCTATCAGTGCCAATTAATGCCGCCTATCAATGTCATCTATCGGTTTCACCTATCAGTGCCCAGGCACAGGTAGGCTGCATATGACAATTGTATATAAAAATATAAATATTTTTGAAAAACTGTCATTTTCGGTTTCAGTTCTCGGCTTTTGGCTAAGTGCATTGTCGGTTTCGGCACCAAAATTTCCATTCGGTGCACCACTAGTATTTACATCACAAATGTGGGTGTGTATACAGATTCTAAATGACTGACCAGTTCCTCACTCCTCCTCCACGACAAGTAACTAAAAAAGGACACAGTGGGTGGGATTTCACATCTAGAATCATGGAAGCTCTGCCTCCCATAAAAGCACATGGAAACAGACTGTAGTGGATTTCTAAATCAAGGGTTCCATAAATGAGATAACACCACTGTACATGTTTTTGCAGCATCAGTTGCAGCCTGCAGCCGTACATATTGAGGTCATATTTCTATACTTTTACAAACACCCCGCCCCCTGTCATCCTCATCCTCCTCTTCACCAAAACTGAAAAAACAACAAAAACTTGCTAACACCCCACCCCCTGTTATCCTCCTCTTCATCACACCTAGATGACAGGGGGTGAAGTGTTATCAAAGTTGCAGTGGGTTGCAGGTGTGATGAAGAGGAGGATGAGGATGACAGGGGGTGGGGTGTTATCAACGTTGCAGTGGGTTGCAGGTGCGATGAATAGGAGGATGACAGGGGTTGGGTTGTTATCAAAGTTGCAGAGGGTTGCAGGTGTGATGAAGAGGAGGATGAGGATGACAGGGTGTGGGGTGTTAGCAAAAGTAAAAGTATAGAAATATGTGTGGCCACCATTATTTTCCAGCACTGCCTAAACCCTCTTGGGCCCAGAGTTCACCAGAGTTTCACAGGTTGCCACTGGAGTCCTCTTCCCCTCCTCCATGATGACATCACAGAGCTGGTGGATGTTAGAGACCTTGCGCTCCTCCACCTTCCATTTGAGGATGCCGCACAGATGCTCAATAGGGTTTAGGTCTGGAGACCTGCTTGGACAGTCCATCACCTTTACCCTCAGCTTCTTTAGCAAGGCAGTGTTTGGGGTCGTTATCATGTTGGAATAATGACTACAGCCCAGTCTCCGAAGGGAGGGGATCATGCTCTGCTTCAGTATATCACAGTACATGTTGGCATTCATGGTTCCCTCAATGAACTGTAGCTCCCCAGTGCCGGCAGCACTCATGCAGCCCCAGACCATGACACTCTCATCACCATGTTTGACTGTAGGCAAGACACACTTGTCTTTGTACTCCTCACCTGGTTGCTGCCACACACGCTTGACACCATCTGAACCAAATAAGTTTATCTTGTTCTCATCAGACCACAGGACATGGTTCCAGTAATCCATGTCCTTAGTCTGCTTGTCTTCAGCAAACTGTTTGTGGGCTTTCTTGCGGCATATGGTCTGAGCACTGACAGGCTGACCCCCATCCTTTCAACCTCTGCAGCAATGCTGACAGCACTCATACGTCTATTTCCCAAAGACAGCCTCTGGATATGACGCTGAGCATGTGCACTCAACTTCTTTGGTCGACCATGGCGAGGCCTGTTCTGAGGGGAACCTGTCCTGTTAAACTGATGTATGGTCTTGGCCACCGTGCTGCAGCTCAGTTTCAGGGTCTTGGCAATCTTCTTATAGCCTAAGCCATCTTTATGTAGAGCAACAATTTTTTTTTTCAGATCCTCAGAGAGTTCTTTTCCATGAGTTGCCATGTTGAACTTCCATTGATCAGTATGAGAGAGTGAGAGTGATAACACCAACGTTAACACACGGGCTCCCCATTCACATCTGAGACCTTGTACCACTAACGAGTCACATGACACTGGGGAGGGAGATCAGCTAATTGGGCCCAATTTGGACATTTTCACTTAGGGGTGTACTCACTTTTGTTGCCAGCAGTTTAGACATTAATGGCTGTGTGCTGAGTTATTTTTAGGGGACAGCAAATTTACATTGTTATACAAGCTGTACACTCACTACTTTACATTGTAACAAAGTGTCATTTCTTCAGTGTTTCTTCATGAAAAGATATAATAAAATGTTTACAAAAATGTGAGGGGTGTACTCACTTTTGTGCGATACTGTAGGTGATTTTTTGCTTAATAGTTTTTTCTTTTAGTTGGTTAGCCAATAATGTCCTTGCTTTATTCCCATATCGATAGGATTGAGCTTTTAGTGACCATTAGGGATGAGCTCCCAGTTTGAGTCGAACTCACGCTCGAGTGATCGATTGTTCAGATTTTCCAGAACATTATGGGACATTTGCAGCAACTTTGCGCGCCCCATAATGCATTCAAATGGCGACCCTGATTGGCCAAAGCATGCACATGACCTTCATGCTTTGGCCAATCAGCGGGCGGCCTGCTGTGAGAGCTTTGATTGGCTAAAGGCAGGGTGCCTTTACCCAAACAATGCACAGCAGCCTCAATCCACGCCCCACACTATATAAAGCTACTTGTACAGCGGCTCTATGTAGTGTGTTGGCGGCGGTGTTAGAGAGAGAGCTTAGGTTCCTGAATACAGGCAGTTTAGCTAGCTATTTGAAAAACGTGTTAAATATAGGGAGAAATCTAAAATCTATCCTTCTTTCTGTCAGTTAGTGCAGGCAGGTTAGTGTAGGGAAATAAATATATATATACAGTCTACAGTCTATACAGTCTACGGTATATAGTACACTTGACGAGGTGTATTAACCACTTCCCGGCCAGCGCCGTAAATAGGCAGCGGTCGGGGTTTAAGCAGCTCTCCCGGGACATATATCCCGGTATCATTTTTTAGAGCTGGCGGTTGGCTATCCAGGGGTAATGACCGATCCGGCTCGGGAGCCACTCGGCCGTTACCCCAGGGGGCGGGAGGGGACACCCCCCTCCCGCCACCTTCTGCCGCTCTTCTCCAGCCTCCTGTCCCACCGGGAGACCGGAGCAACGATCCGGCGCGTCCGCCGGCTGGAAGGAGACCTGACAGAAGCTGTAATCGGCTCCGATCGGGTCTCCTTCAGCAAATTCCAGAAGCGACGTCACAACGTCACTTCTGGTTTACGGCGCCAATTTTAAAAAAGTGACAGTATTCAGAATCGCCGTTTTTGGCAATCTGAATATTGTGAAGTGCAAAGGAGGGATTTTTCTTTTAGACCCCCCGGCCCTCAAAAAAGAGTACCTGTCACCATATATTACTATCACACACAAGGGATGTTTACATTCCTTGTGATAGCAATAAAAGTGATCAGATTTTTTTTTTTTTTTAAAGGAACAGTGTTAAAAATAAATAAAATTAAAAAAAAAAAAATAAAATTTAAATCGCCACCGTCCCTGCCAGCTGGCGCAGCAAAGAAAATGCATACGTAAGTCGCGCCCACATATGAAAACGGTGTTCAAACCACACATGTGAGGTATCGCCGCGATCGGCAGAGTGTGCGCAATAATTCTAGCAAAAGACCTCCTCTGTAACTCTAACTTGGTAACTGTTAAAAATTTTTAAAGCGTTGCCTATGGAACTTTTTAAATACCGGACTTTGTCGCCATTCCGCGAGTGCGTGCAATTTTCAACCATGTCATGTATGGTATCTATTTACTCGGCGTAACATCCTCTTTCACAATATGCAAAAAAATTGGGCTAACTTTACTGTTGTCTTATTTAGTTTATAACTCAAAAAATCGCTTGAAAGACCGCTGCGCAAATACTGTGTGACAAAAAGTATTGAAACAATCGCCATTGTATTCTCTAGGGTGTTTGAAAAAAAAAATATATAATGTTTGGGTGTTCTAAGTAATTCTCTAGCAAAAAAAGAATGTTTTTAGCTTGTGACCACCAAATGTAAAAAAGTGGCCCTGTAGGTAAGTGGTTAAAATATATACAGCCTGGTATATATATATATATATATATATATATATATATATATATATATATATATATAAACACACACACTAGAGGCTTTTTTTTGTATAAATCCTGTTTATTATTTTCACAAAAGGATAACAAAACAAAGCCTCTGGGCATTCCCCGGATTAGTGTGGTTACAACATAGGGTTAGGTTAGACAGTTGGTGGGGGATGGTACGGACTTGGAACAGAACAAGAACAACAGCGATAACAATAACAATAAAATAAAATAAAATAAAATAGAATAGAAGAGAATAAAATAAAAGAAAATAAAAGAGGTAGGTACTCAATGCCTGTCATAAAGGAGAGGTATGGAGGGAGGGTATACATATATGAGGACATTCCATCGTTACTACTGTTACACGTAGATGTGGTATTCAAGCAAGAAGAAGAGGCATAGGTAATAGAGGGAAATGTAGGGCGGGCAGTTACTCTTTTAGTACGTCAGTTCAGAGGGGGGGGGGGTTCATGTAGTTTGACCATATGTTCCAATGGGTATCCAATGCTTCTCTTTTCAGGGCATTGGTGGCTATCGCACGTTCAAACATGTAGTTTTGGTTGGTCGAATTTATGACAAGTGAGAGAGTGGGGGGATCGGGTTTCTTCCATTGCCTGACTATTGCAGACCTGGCAGCCAGAAGTATGTGTGTTGTTGTGGCTCTGGCAAGGGGGGGGTGGCGTCTATGTTGAGATTCAAGATGGCTAATGCTTTGTCTGGGGGGATGTTGTTTTGGCTGACTGTGGAGATGAGATCAAAGACCTGTGACCAAAAGGTAGAGAGGATGGGGCAACTCCAGAGTACATGGGGTAGATTCCCTGTCATGCCACAGTTGCGCCAGCACAGTGAGGACTTGTCTGGGGCAAATGAGGCAATCCTTGCTGGCGTGTAATACCAGCGTATTAGAATTTTGAACATGAGTTCCCAGTGGGCTGTGCAATGGGAAGACTTGCGGACAGGGCGAATAGCTGTTTGCCACTCTTGGAGGGAGTATTGCCTATTAAGGTCCTTTTCCCATTTCAGTATGTGGGAGTCTTTAGTGAACAAGAGCTTGTCATGGAGTAGGTTATAAAAGAGGGTTGTGCCACTAGTTTTGGGGTTGGAGGAGTTGAGAAAATCCCATGCCTTCTGAGGGATGTGGATGGTGGGGAGAGGGTGTTTGGAGAGGAAATGTGTGATGCGTGAGTAGTTAAATTGTGCATTCTGATGTAAGTCATAGAGTGTGCGTAAGTTGTCCCAAGGTTTGATAGAAGGGCCATCATAAAATTTCTGAATTGTATCCAGGCCTTTGGAGGTTAAGTTGTTGATGTTGAGGAATGGGATGATTGATGTGAGGGTTTGGGTTGGGATGGAGGGAATTTGTATTTGTATGGAATCTGGCTGGGGCTGGAGCAGATGTCTCCAGGCTCTTATAGTGTCTGCTATGGTGTGGGGGAGCTTGGAAAGTTTCCAAGGGCTCCAGGAGTCTCTTATAAGGAGGGAAACAAGATGGTCTGAGGAGGAGATTGCTCTTTCCATTTCCACCCATATGGGGGGGGGGGGGGGGTTATAGTTTGAGAGGGTTGACTTTGTCACCAAGTTGTGACTATTGGGGGGGGGGGGGGGGTATACCCACCTTTACCTTTCTCGTTAGAGGAGGAGTCTGGTAGAACAAAGGGAGGAATATTCTCTGAGGACCTCGGGAACCTTTGAAAGGTTCGAGGGGGTGTGGTATCGTCTGTGATATTCTCGGACCTCTGTAGACGAGGTCGGGGTCGGTCTAAGGTATGTTTATGTTTAAGGGAGGTAGGGTTGGGTTTGGGAGTGTAGTTAGTAGGGTAAGGAGTTGTAGTTGTTGAATTGGAGGTTTCCGGACCTATGTTAAGTCTTTAAAATACTACCGGGAAGATAGTTTGGAACCCTGTTGAATGCGTGTGAGATACTG
>BLSH010125419.1:274478-293209 GCA_018402905.1 Glandirana rugosa
AGCTGGACCGCAGAGTGAAGGCAAAAGGGCCAAGTGCTAAGCATCTCTGGGAACTCCTTCAAGACTGTTGGAAGACCATTTCAGGTGGCTACCTCTTGAAGCTCATCAAGAGAATGCCAAGAGTGTGCAAAGCAGTAATCAAAGCAAAAGGTGGCTACTTTGAAGAACCTAGAATATGACATACACTATTTTCAGTTGTTTCACACTTTTTTGTTATGTATATAATTCCACATGTGTTAATTCATAGTCTTGATGCCTTCAGTGTGAATCTACAATTTTCAGAGTTATGAAAATAAAGAAAACTCTTTGAATGAGAAGGTGTGGCCAAACGTTTGGTCTGTACTGTATATATATATATATATATATATATATATATATATATATATATATATACACACGCAGCCCATTGCGTGTACACTATATATTGGTACATTCGGGGTGTACGTACGGTATATAGTACACTTGACCTGGTATATTAAAATATATACAGTCTAGTGTATAGAGATATACACACAGCGTATTGAGTGTACACTATATATCGCTGCATTCGGGGGTGTATGGTATATAGCACACTTCTTGACACGGTGTCTTTAAATATATACAGTCTAGTGTATCCAGATATACACGCAGCGTATTGAGTGTACACTATATATCGGTGCATTCGGGGGTGTGCGGTATATAGCACACTACTTGACATGTTGTCTTCAAATATATACAGTCTAGTGTATCCAGATATACACGCAGCGTATTGAGTGTACACTATATATCAGTGCATTCGGGGGTGTTGGGTATATAGCACACTACTCGACGTTGTGTCTTCAAATACATACAGTCTAGTGTATCCAGATATAAACGCAGTGTATTGAGTGTACACTATATATCAGTGCATTCAGGGGTGTACGGTATATAGCACACTACTTGACGTGGTGTCATCAAATATATGCAGTCTAATGTATCCAGATATACACGCAGTGTATTGAGTGAGTGTACACTATATATCAGTGCATCAGGGTGTACGGTATATAGTACAGTGTAGTGCGGTGTTAAAAAAAATACCCATCATGTCAGGAAGGCCACAAAGGAGAGGCAGACGCTCCCAGGCCACTAAAAAAGGGCAAGCAGCCTCTGTGTCTTCAGTGAAAAGTGGTGGTGGTGGACGTGGTGAATCCTCTGCAGGCGGGTCACACTTGTCCTTTTTTTCTGCTGTTGGACGTGCTATTGAGCCACAACATGCAGAAGAGTTGGTGGAGTGGATGTACAAGTTTGTCTTCCAATGCATCTGGCAAAGCGACCTATTTCACCGGATCCTGATCCACAGTTAGTCCTTCTGTAGCTCCACCATCATGCACGGAGGAGTCACCTGAGTTGTTCGAACATAGTGTCGGTTACATGCTCATGGAGGATGCGCAGCAGTTTGAAGACTCCAATGTTGGTTCCCAGGTTGGGAAGGGAGTAGTGTGAGCCTAGAGACAGGGGGTGCTGCAAAAGGACAAAAAAATAGCAGTCATGTTCCCCCTGCTGCAGCATACTGCCAAGTTTATTCTAGTGACGAGGAGGGAGGGAATGATGAGGACATGGATTGTACTTGGGTGCCTGAGAGAAGAGAGGAGGAAAGTGAGGAGGAGGAGGCCCAACTTCAACAAGGTAGGATGTCCTCCAGGGGCCAGCTTAAGGGCAGCCATCCAATTGCATCAGACCACAGAGCTCCACAGGTGCAGGGCGCTGCTATCTCCCTGCCAACTTCCAAAATTTCTTTGGTGTGGGCATTTTTCAGCACATGTGCACCATTGCCGTTTGCAATCTATGTCTGAAGCGCTGCCAGGACTCCAGCCGCTTGGGCACTACTGTCTTGACAGTGCTGTCAGCAGCACGGTTCATATTACCGCTGACTCATGGTCCAGTAAGCACGGTCAGGGACGATACCTTTCCGTTACGGTGCACTGGGAGACTCTGCTGGCAGCTGGGAAGGATACAGGACAGGATTCAGTTTTGGAAATAGTTCCGCCACCACGCCTCCAAAAAAACTGGTGGTGATTTTGCCACATCCGCCTCCTCCACCCCCTCCCCTTCTTCTACCTCTGTGGCCTCTTTCTGCAGAATTGTCCTCTGAACCTGCAGTGCTCCCTGAGCGTTCAAGGGGCTATGCAAGCAGTCAGGCTAAAAGATGCCATGCAGTGCTTGAGTTAGTCTGTCTTGGGGACAGGAGCCACACTGGGGAAGAGATTCTTTCAGCTCTGCGGGGGCAGGCTCAGAGGTGGTTGACGCCACGGCAGCTTGAGCCAGGAATGGTTGTGTGCGACAATGGCACCAACCTTCTCTCTGCCATCCGACTGGGACAATTGACACATGTTCCATGCTTCACACGTCTTGAATTTGGTGGTGCAGCGTTTCTTGACCAGGTACCCAGGCTTAACAGATATCCTGAGGCAGGCCAGAAAAGTCTGTGGTCATTTCCAGCATTCATACAATGCCAGCACCCAGCTGGCTGACGTACAGCGGGAATTCAACCTGCCTAACAACCGCCTCATTTGTGACATGCCCACCAGGTGGAACTCAACTTTGGCAATGCTGCAGCAGCTGCACACACAGCAGAGGGCCATCAATGAGTACTTTTGTGAGCATGGCACCAGGACAGGCTGAGGGGTGCTTGGCTTTTTTTCGCCACGTCAGTGGCTAATGATCAAGGATGCATGCACTGTCCTGTCACTATTTGAAGAGGCCACAAGGATGGTGAGCAGAGACAATGCATACATCAGTGACACTGTACCACTAATATCCTTTCTGGAGCACACACTTTGTGGAATTATGGACAGGGCACTTGAGGTAGAACAGAGGGAGGAAGAAGAGGACTTCCTTTCCTCTCAAGGCCCCCTTTATGCAGAGAGCATTCCTGCAGAGCTGGAAGGAGGAGAAGGATTGTGTCAGCATGGGTGTGGAGTATAATATGCAGCAGTCTTCAAGGGATCATGGTTTTCAGGCCCCAGAATCCCAAGGAGTTGTACGTGGCTGGGAGGGGGTAGTTCCTGATAATGTTATCCTCAGTGACCCAGAGGACACTCATGCCTCCTCAAACTTATGCTGCATGGGCTCTCTGATTCTGAAAAGCCTGCAAAAAGACCCTAGGATTTGTGGTATCAAGGAGAGGGATCATTACTGGCTGGCAACCCTTCTTAATCCACGCTACAAGGGTAAAGTTGCAGAACTCATCCTGCCTGCGCAGAGGGTGCAGAGGATAAAACATCTTCAGGATAACTTGAAGAAAAGTTTGTGCAACGCCTTTCCAGACCCTGGGAGTTTACCATGTCCTGCTGCTGGCCCTGGACAACATGTTCCTGAAGCTTCAGTGATTCAGAGGCAGAGTGGTGGAGAAGGTAGCCGGCTGAGCAATGCCTTTAAAAATGTTTTCAGCAGTGGCGGCTGGTGAAGTTTTAGGATGGGGGGCGCGAGGCCCCGCCCTACCTTTTTGACCCCTCCTATTTCTCCTAAGCCCCACCCCTTATAGGATCAACCCACTCCGTCTCCTGTATTCCATATATTGTGTCAGTAGTACACAGCTCAGCATTACAGGGCACATTATACAGCTCAGCATCACAGGTGGGGTATATAGCAGCCAGTAACACAGGTGGGGTATCAGCAGCCAGTAACACAGGTGGGGTATCAGCAGCCAGTAACACAGGTAAGGTATCACAGCCAGTAACACAGGTGGGGTATCAGCAGCCAGTAACACAGGTGGGGTATCAAGAGCCAGTAACACAGGTGGGGTATCAGCAGCCAGTAACACAGGTGGGGTATCAGCAGCCAGTAACACAGGTGGGGTATCAGCAGCCAGTAACACCGGTGGGGTATCAGCAGCCAGTAACACAAGTGGCCCACCTATATCTATATGCACACATGCTAGACACACAAAACGCATACACCCATACATACACAAATGAAAAAAAAAAGCCTGTACATGGAAAGAGAAGCATATACACAGATTGGCACATGTACACCATTCATATAAGAAACCTATATCCATACATACACATCTAGCTACACACACACGCTAGGCATACACAGACACAGGAAACCCATGCATATACACAAATGCAAAAAAACAACATGCACATGGAAACAGATCCACATGCATACTAATCACATAAAAACCATAGAGAGCCATCTGAATAAGAGAAGGTCCCCGTGCTGAACTCAATCAGGGAAGCGTAAAGTGCTGGGTAATAGAGGTGGCTGATAGATGTGGAGGCTAAGAGCTCTTTACCTAATGGTGGGACAGCAGCAGAGTGCAGGCAGACACAGTCCTGCCATCCAGGCTCCTCTCTCCTCTCCAGGTCAGAGAGAGGTCGCACTCCGAGTCTCACAGGGCCGGTCTTCTACTCCTCTCTGTGGGGGGGGGGGGGTGAACAAAGGACAGCAGGGCTTGTTCATTCCAGTGCAGGAGGCAGAGCACAGAATACTGTCTGTGTTTTCACTGTTCACATAATAATTACACACACATATATTGTGTGTGTATACAGGGGCAGCGGCAGAACTGAGTATTACTTAGTATAGACCTGTGTGCCCCCCCCGCCCGAATGGTCAGACTTCACATCACCTGCCCCTCCCTGTCTCCACCTCCCTAGTGCAGGAACAAATTAGGGAGCTCAATAGGCGGGCCAGTCCGGCATATCGAACCTTCCTAATGAGCTCCATTGACCAGCAATAGGGGCTGCCAAGAGAGCAAATGAGCGTGGAGAAACGATTTCTCTGTGCTTCTCAATGACATTTTTTATCATGTCTAGGACGGATGCCCTGTTGCTAGGTAGATTAGAAAAAAAAAATCACAATTTGACGCTTTTTTCCTAATCTACCTAGCAACAGCATAAAAAAAATAATTATATAGCTTATTTATTTATTTTTTTTTCAGCAAACTTTTTTTTTTAAGCGACAGCAGAAAAAGATAATTATATAGTTTATTTATTTTTTTTGCAAACTTTTTTTTTCTTCTGCAAACTGGTGGAGGGGCGTTGCCCCAGGAGCCCCTACGGAGGAGCCTCCACTAGTTTTCAGTCCTCAGCACCCAAGCCTGATAGGTTCAAGCAACCATTGTCAGCATCTGCATTATATGGTGCAGGAATACTGTATATAGGGGCAAGAGCAGACTTGGAGACCTTTCCAACTGAGCATCCACTTCATTACTGGGTCTTGAGGATGGGCCACTGGCCGGAACTTGATCAATATGCAATTGAGCTACTGGCCTGTCCTGCATCCAGTGTGCTTTCTGAATGGACATTTAGTGCTGCTGGAGGGTTTGTAACCGATCAAAGAGTGTGCCTGTCCACAGACTCGGTTGATAGGCTCACATTTATAAAAATGATTCAGTCTGGGATCAGCAGCTATCAAGCCCCTGATGCTGATGCAACTGATTACATTTGCTAGTAATCTAGGATCTCTTGAAGACTGTCACTGCTCATATTCCTCCTGTCCATAATCTAAAATATTTTGTATTTAGGGCACCAGCAACACCCAAGGCCCAATTTTTCTGCACCTGGTTTACAGGGGCATGCTATAACAATTTTTAAACTAATTTACAACATCAGGCCATGTTCCTCTGTCCAACAAGAGTAACTGCAAGGGGTTACAGTGTTCTGGCACCGCCAGCACTCAAGGCCCAATTTTCCCCCACCTGTTTGACTGGGGGCTTTCGTCACCATTTGTAAACTAATTTACAATATCAGGCCCAGTTCTTCCGTCCAACAAGAGTAACTGCAAGGGGTTACAGTGTTCTGGCACCACCAGCACCCAAGGCCCAATTTTTTGCCACCTGTTTGACTGGGGGCTTTCGTCACAATTTTTAAACTAATTTACAACATCAGGCCCAGTTCCTCCATCCAACAAGAATAACTGCAAGGGGTTACAGTGTTCTGGCACCGGCAACACCCAAGGCCCAATTTTTCTGCACCTGGTTTACAGGGGCATGCCATAACAATTTTTAAACTCATTTAAAACATCAGGTTCTGTTCCTCCGTCCAACAAGAGTAACTGCACGGGGTTACAATGTTCTGGCACTGCCAGCACCCAAGGCCCAATTTTTTGCCCCCTGTTTGACTGGGGGCTTTCGTCACAATTTGTAAACTAATTACAAAATCAGGCCCAGTTCCTGCATCCAACAAGAGTAACTGCAAGGGGTTACAGTGTTCTGGCACTGCCAGCACCCAAGGTCCAATTTTTCACCACCTGTTTGACTGGGGGATTTCATAACAATTTGTAAACTAATTTAACACATCAGGGGTGTTCCGTGGGCTACATGTGGCCACAAGGAATTTAGCATGCACCCTGAAATCATTCGAAGGGACGCTGGGGAAGTCAGGCAAATTCACATATCGAGGAATGCTGGGGGTGCTTTGAAAATTTAGTTGATAGGTGAAGGTGTGCTGCTAATGAGGACTACTGGTGAACTCCTTCCTGAGTCTTACTGGTTTCTTAATCCTGTGTGTCCATCCTGTCTACCAGGACATTTCTGAAATGATCTCCATACTACAGCCCAAGATGAAGGTAAAGTCCGGTCTTCAAAACCAAAGAAGACGTGTATTTTTGTGCGACAGAGATACATTACTGGTATAATGGTGCATAGGGGAGCTGGATTTTAGAAAAAAAAAAAAAAGGTGAACTTAGCATTAAGGCCTCATACACACGGGCGTATCTAAAAAAATAAACAAAACGTCGGGTCCAACGTCAAGGAAAAAAAGTTGACGTTTTTTGGCCTTATGCATTGGCGTTTTTGAGCGCTAGTGAGCGTCGGCGTCAATAGGCGTTTTTTTTTTAAAAATCATCCCTCTGCTATTTTTCAACCTAAAAACGTCGGCGTCAAAAAACGCCGGAAAACGCCGGTACAATATTAGGTGGCGTTTGTTGGCGTTAGTTGGCGTTTGTTGGCATATGGTGGCGTCGGCGTCAAAAAACGTCAAAACGTTACAGCCTCAGAACGCGATGGCCATGGGTTCTACTTTCTGCTCACTAACGCCGACGCCACCTACAGCTCAGAAACGCCAACGTTTTTATGGGGCCATTGACTAACATGGAGAGCTGCAAAAAACGCCAGAAAACGCCGGCGTCAAAAAACGTCCGTGTGTATGAGGCCTTAAGGTTAGTACTGGTTATATTGTTGAAGAAGGCCATGAAGAAAGAGATAAAGCAGTAAGGATGTTACCTGGAAGGTGGTCAACTCTAGATTTGTTACTGAGGAAGCTTCAATGGAGAGCTGTCAAGCTACTGGAGTAACAGTAGGAGTAGCCAGCTGAGTGGCAGGTTTTGGAAATCTGTAATTGGAGAACTTTACAGGAAATAGTGTCAATAAAAGAAATAAAAGTTAAAAACAAATGATTCTATAACAGAATCTGTGTGGAAACAAGCCGCTAGAACTAGTGGGGTTAAAAATAGAGTAAACAACGTGGCAATCTCCTGGGCCTCCGGTGAATGAGATTTTACATAGTGATGGATAGATAAACAGGGCTCAACCTGCTTCAGCATCAGAATCATCTCAATGAGGAAAACTTCCCTCTACTGTTCCTTGTGGTTCTAGTATATGCCACTCTTGAGGTAGCCATATTCTTTCCTTCACAATATTGACTGCTTAGGTGGTATCATCTTTTGTTATGAGTAACTTTGCAGCATACACCCAATGATAAATAATGCGGTGAGAGGCTTTGTAATTGTTGCAAGTTGCCTGCGTTATTGTAGAATAAAAGCTAATAATGACCGTTCTTGTAAACTTTGTGGTAAGTTATCATGGTTTCTTGTGACCGGCATGAGCTGTTCTTTTATATGGTAGAAATTAATTCTAACAATGGTATTTCTTGGGAGATGAGATGGAACGTGTCAGGGTCTTGGCAGCCTATGAATACTGCCTATGAGTAAGTCTTCTAAAGGTGCCTCTTGAAGTGCATCTTCCAAGAGATTAGTAAAATACGTTTTCAGATCTTGAGGTTTAATCGATTCCGGGATCCATCGGATCTTGATGTGATTATGTCACGATCTATCCTCTAAATCAGCGAGTTTGGTGTTCATCCACTGAATCTCGTCGTCTGTGTCATTATGAGCGTCCACTAAGTTGTTAAGTGGATGCAAATTCCCCCATTTTTGATTCAATATGAGAAACTGGCCAGTGCCAATATGTCTGCGTGTAGGGATGAACGCAGAAACACCAACATATCTATTAATGTGGTATCCACAAGTGGCAGGTTTGCTGTGATGAATTCTGAAATAGAGTATTGTAACTCTCTTGTGTCATCTGAAGAGGAATCAAGGCAGCTTACATCCAGATTAGCAGCTGGTATATCATTAATTTTTTGACTGCTTTTTACTGGTCTGGAAGAGGATCAAGGTGGGTGAGAGTAGCTTACTTGCTTGTGCCCTGATCTGCTGCTGTGTGCTGGATGGTGCTTAGATGCAGAGATGTGCTCCGGAGAGGAGCCATGTGTGTAGCCTGCAGGACTACCATCGCCAACCGCCTTGGTTAGTGCAGCGGCACAGATGGGGGAAAAAATCTGTAATTTTTCCCAGTTTGACCTGGTCTTTCCACTTTCTGGTGGTCATCAGGAGGTTTGACCACAGCTCTGGAGTATGGTGATGGCTCAATCTGAAGCCCTGCATCCCTGAACTGGTCTCCAATGGCTTGCTGTGGAGAGGAGCTATCTCAATATGTGCCCATCAACTCCACCAGCTAGCCATGCCCCCATTTGTTTTGATTTTTTTTTGAAGCAGTGATCTCTCGCTCCTGTGACCCATTTTCAGCTGACGACCAAAGCAATGTCCTGGCTCTGAAAAATTTCAACCATATGGTCGGGATCCACCCAGATGACTGGACCAGCAGCTGGCTCAGCTGCTCAGCAATCTGCTGAGAGTCTGAGCTAGCCGCTCCAACTTCCTCCACAGCCCAGAGGTTGAGTGAGTGCTGGAGGGGTAGAGTAGAGAGCCGTTGACTGACCATCAGCACTCTCTGCAGGCTGCAGACTGAGAACCAAGAATTAGCAGTCTTAGAAGCGGTGGGGGAAAGCTGCAGATGGTATTGGTGCTGCAGCCATCTAGGTGAGAATGACTAATTTTATTTTCTTTTTAAGCCATACTTCTTTTTTCTTTCTCCCTGTTAATTGGGGAGCTCTTGTCCTGACTCAGAGGATGTGTTGGACCTCTGAAGAGAGACCACTGCTTCTACACAGAGAGTAGGGGTCCTTCCCTGCAGCATGCTGGCAGCAGGCTTGCTTTTCTACTTAGAATGTGGTGGTTTTATAAAGAAAATTTACTGCTTTGAACACCCTTTGTTTAGATACACGTGGAAAGATTTCAGCTGAAAGTTCAGTTAGGCTTTAAATATTCTTTGTACAGAGGTAACAATAGTTTTGCATGCATGGAAATATTTGTATGTTTTTTTTTGTTTTAGTCAAAAAAGTGCAAGCTTGGGATCTTCTCCAGATCAAAAAATAGTGATTATTCCTGGATAACAGAACTGCTTCATTCAGATTTCAAGGATCATGTATCAGATGTCAGTGATATGTTTATCGAGAATGACCCAATCTACACTGGGGACTGCATCTTTGGTATCCTTTACTTCAACAAGAAGAGAGGACAAACCACTGAGATAGATGCCGCAGATGTTCAGCTCATACAGCAGTACAGAAGACGTCTTGGTAAGAGATATTTTAATATCCCTATTTATTAAATAGATGTACATCCAACCAGTAAAATATAAGGTAAGCTTTAATTAGTTAATGTAATTTCCAAAGTTGTTTTTCCTTATTTTTGCATTTGTAACTTTCATTAGAATAACTCCTGGTTAAACTGCTATGGAGGTGCTTGTTCAGGCTCTTCCTGGTATAGGGTGATATCACATAACAGGAGCGCAGTTTAGAGTAAGTTCTTCTCAGGTGTCCTTTTATGATGTGATTGGCTGTGCAGTCATGGTCCACCATTGTGCTGGACATTATTTAAAGGCGAAGAAGAGGCACAACAGGGGACAGCTCTGGATTGAAGGTTTGTAATACATTTTTGTTTTAGATTAAAAAGTGAGGTTGGGTTTTAAAGCATTGTTAATGCATTCAATTCAAAAGCTCCAGCTTTATAACAATGTGGAGTGATTGTAAAGTCTCAAGGTTTTTCACCTTAATGCATTATGCATTAAGGTGAAAACCTTCTTTTCTGCAGCTTCCCCCAGGCCCCCCTTTTTCTTACCCAAGCCCAATCCAGCGATGAGCACAAGTCCAGCGGCTCCAGCCGCTGTCTCTCTCCTCATTGGACATATTGATAACAGCAGTAGCCATTGGCAGCGGGACTCAGGAGTATGCCCGCACAAGTGCCCCCATGGAAAGCGGCTTTCTGTGGGGGCTCCAGATGAAGGGGAGGAGCACCTGCACACAGTAACCCCTTTGGGTTAAATGGAAACCACATGTTTGTACATTTTTAGTCCTGATACATACAAACTCATAAGAAAAAATGTCTGTGCTATAACTAATAGACAGACTGCACCACATATGTACCCGTTGTTTGTCCAAGTTACACTTTTATCTTCTGCTCTACAGTACAGAGGTGCAGTGCATATGCTAGGGCCCAGTATGCCATCCTACAACAAATGTTAGTAATCCTAGACTTTTAAAAACATATATCTGTGTCAAAGGATTCTCTCAATTGAAAATAATACATTTTAAAGTCTCAAAATGACTGTTTGATATTTGGGGTCCCATAAAATTGTACACTGATGTAGCACCCTCTAGTGTGTGTACTAGAAGTGAGAGTAGGCAAACTATACTCTGACTCATGTTTAGCATGTGAGTCTGTAATTGGGTCAGGGTTACTAGAGGTCAGGACTACCCAGAGTCATCCTGGCAGCTCTTTGAAGCCTCCCCCTGTGTCTAGAATGTTGGAGAACATGCTGGAAGATAGTGGGCGGAGGAAAGGAGGGTTGTCTTGAATATTTATGGACCCTCAGGCAATCCCCAGGAGTGTGCCTGGCAGGGAACTATGAAGATCTTTAATAGGAATGAGCCATGAGAGTCAGGGAGTCAGTTTGAAGATGGAGAAGCAGTGCTAAGGAGAGTCTGTCAGTGGCCCTTGAGGGACCCCTGACAGGGAGAAAGTTTACCTTGGGTTGGAACTTGGTAGGCAGGCCTGGAAGGATCCAACCACAGGAGGCAGATGGAGGGATTCATGCCGGAGAGGCAGCAGGAGACAGCAAGCAGAGACAGTTAGTAGATCAGCACGGGACAGGGACAAGACAGTGGGAGAGACTGTCAGCTGTAGCTGTGCTCTTTTTTTGTTTATGAAAGTTTTTATTTCAGAGGAATATACATATACATTCTGTGGTACAAAACATTCCAAAGAACAAAATTACCTAATCATCCTGTAAAACATTGTATAACCTCAGCAGAATTACAATCATTATTTCTGTGCAGTAACACATACCAAGTATAGTCTAGATTGTCTCTCTAATTCAGTAACACATTAGCAAATTAATTATTTCCAGTCACATTGTTGCTCATCACTGTCCAGATGGACGAGTCTAGGTCCATTTTGGCAACAACAGAATAGGATTAAATAGGAGTATGTACAACGTTTCCGTGATACATTTCTATAATGCTGACATCTCACTCACAAAATACCTTCTGATGATTAAACCAGGGATCTCATTTCTTATTCATAGTATGGCAAGGAATGGTATAGAGTATGGTAAAGTTTTTCAACTTTCCTGATTGAGTTGACTCTTAATTTTACTTGTGTACAGGGTATTGTTCCAGTTTTCCAATGTAGTGCAACTGCCCAGTATGTGGCAATGCAAATGGTATGGATTAGTCTCATCTGAATTGTGCTCCGCTCAGATATTTGAGCGAATAAAAAACAATGGAGAGGTGTGAGGGTAATTTGTGTGTCTGCTATAGTGGATGCGAATAGATCTACTTTTTCCCATATGGACCTAATGTGTGGGCACTACCAAAACTGGTGCAGAAATGAGCCTGCTGTGTCGCATCCTCTGAAGCATTGTGGAGAGGTGTTAGGGAATATTGTGTGAATTTTCAGAGGGGTATAATGTGTTTGTAGCTTTATAGCTGTTTCCCTAATGTTCAATGATCTCATGCATTTTTTGAGATTTTTTTTGTCCACACACTCCGTCAAATTCATAGACCCTTGTTCTATGGAACATTCCATTTCCCATTTTGACCTGTACAGGTGTGGTGTTTGAGATCTGGCGTTATTTAATACGTTTTAAATGGTTGAGATGAGACCTTTACCTCTATGGTTTTTCCAGCACATAGTTTAGTATAAAGTGTGGTTTGATGCTTTTGCTAACTTATAGTTTGACGAGTAAAAGTGTTTGATCTGCAGATAGCGGAATAGTTCGTTATTCGGGGCTTGTGTGGATTGCAACGTCTGAAATATAATAAACTTGTCGTCCATCACCAGTTTGTGCAGGAACAACGTTCCTGAATCTATCCACCATTTGTACGAGGGGGTATCTGTTATACCTGAGGGAAATGCTGGGTTCCCATGGTAGGATGCTAGAGCGGGGGCCTGGGTTGTCAGGGAATATTTGGTGCCATATGTCCTCCACAACGTTAATGACTGCGCCACTATGGAATTGAGAGGGGCTATATCTGCACTCAATGTACCTTTGGACCACAACAGGCTGGGGAGAAAAAATGGGCAAATCGAATCAGTTTCGAATCTAACTCAAGGCACCTTAGAGTGAACTATGCTCCATTGTGCCAGTTGCGTGAATCTAGAGGCTACATAGTAATGCCAAAGGTCAGGAGCACCCAGTCCGCCATCTGACATGGAGGAGTATAGGACCGTTTTGGAGAACCTGGGGGGGGGGGGGAGCATTGCCCCAGATAAAGTTATTAAGGTCTCTCTGGAATGCAAGGATGAATGTTCTGAAAAGCATTGTTGGGAGGGCCCTGAACAAGTAAAGCAGCTTGGGCAAAATCGTCATTTTCGCTGCTGTGATCCTGCCTAGAAACAAAATAGGAAAGTTCTTCCATGTAGTCAGTGATTATTTGAGATGTCTAATCATAGGTGGATAATTTTTGGAGAAAAGCGTATCCGAGGATGGAGTAAGGTGAATTCTCAAATATTGTAAAGAGGTCCCAGACCATAAGAAGTTAAAGGAAGTTTTAAGGGTTTGGTATTGCTGCTCCGATATACAGTATTTATGGGCATTCCTATGGATTTTGTAAGATTAATGGTCAGCCCTGACAAGGCCGAGAAATTATTAAAGGCCTTGATTAGGTTAGGGAGGGAGATTGTTGGGTTTGTGACAAACAAGAGCATATCGTCCGCATACATGTTTATTTTTTATTGTGCGCCCGCCTTAGGATATCCCGAGATGTCAGGGTTTTGTAGAATTGCCACTACCAAGGATTCCATGGCCAAGGTGAATAGGAAGGGGGACAATGGACACCCCTGTCTGGTACCTCTAACTAACTTATAAATTCTGAATTACAGCCTGGAGTGCAAATTCTAGTCTGTGGGTTGGTATATAGTGCCTTAAATGCATGGAAGAACTCCCCCTGAAATCCAAATCTCTGCTTTGTGTATATCTAGGCTTAGGAGGAGTAGGGGTGATTTGTGATTATTAGCATCCTGTATTATGTTTGAGGCCAGTCTGATATTATCAGTGATCTGCCTATCCTGGATAAATCCAGACTGGTAAGGAGATATTAAGGGTGAGAACACTAACGTCAGACGATCAGCCAGGAGTCTACTAAACAATCTCAAATCGTTATTAATAACTGAGATAGGGTGAAAATTCCCTGGTTCAGAGTGGTCCTTCCCTGGTTTTGGGATCAACATGTTGGCGAGCAACATCTCATCAGGAAAGTGTCCCCCGCTCAACACTTGATTGAAAAGAGTGGTCAGTTTTGGGGCCAGTTGGTCTATGAATTGCTTGTAATACAGGGCAGAGAAGCCATCTGGGCCAGGTGTGGTACCTGTTTTTGTGGATTTTATGATAGTTTTTATCTCCTCCTCCATACAAGGTGCGTTCAGTGCCTCCGGTTGGGATCGGTATAGTGTAGGAGGGAAATACCTGCCAGCCACGCATAAGAGCCCTGAGTAATAGATGAGGATGGCAGGTAGAGAAGGTTGGCATAAAAGTTTTGAAATATTTGCGTGATATCTATGGGATGGGATACTATGTGACCCGATGCATCTTTAACTTTGTATATGTGGGTCGGTTTCAGTGTCTGGTTAAGCTTTCTGGCAAACATTGCTGTGCGTGCGTTTGTTTGTAGAAGGAATCTGGCCATGGACCACCGCAGGGTCTTTTCTGCTCTAAAGGATAATAGGGCATTCAATTCAAGTTTCTTGGCTTGAATATCAGAAAGTATTCTAGTGTCTTGGGTGTGGTGGTGTGATTTGTATAGTTTTTCCAACTCCTGTGTAAGAGACAGAATTGCCTACCATCTGGCTCTATTGTGGTCCAAGGCCAGTTTAATGAGATGCACCCTAAGTGCCGCCTTATGTGCCAGCCAGAGTGTTGTGATCGAAGTGTCTGGGGAGGCATTCAATCTGAAATACTCAGGAGTCTATGATTTGTTTTGTGCCAGGGTCTGTGATAAGAATAAGTAATCCAGTCTGGTGTAAGAATCATGGGGGTGGGAGTAATGTAACTACATCCCTGCAAACATCTGGAAACTGTGTGTAACACTTTAACTAAAACCGGGCGAACCCATATCACTGTTCTGCAAACATCTGGAAACTGTGTGTAACACTCTAACTAAAACCGGGCGAACCCATATCACTGTTCTGCAAACATCTGGAAATGTTTGCAGAACAGTAGTATGGATTCTCCCGGTTTTAGTTAAAGTGTTACACACAGTTTCCAGATGTTTGCAGAACAGTAGTATGGCTTCTCCCGGTTTTAGTTAAAGTGTTACACACAGTTTCCAGATGCTTGCAGAACAGTGATATGGGTTCTCCCGGCTCATTTATACTTTTTTGACACAGTTTGAAGATGATTTTAGAACAGTGATATGGCTTCTAGCATTAATTAATACTTTTCAGACACAGTTTGAAGATGGTCCACATCCACCTCCATTTTTGATTTTTTTATGAAATTATTTTTAAAAAAATACTTTTAGTTATTTCCCTGTCCCCATTTCTTTGTAGGGCACTTGTCCCATCCTTACCCCCATTTCCTTCCTTTTGCAGACCTCTAGGACTTTCCAGGACTTTTTTACATCCATTTTTGTGCCTAAAAGTTCGGGTCCCCATTGATTTCAATGGGGTTCGGGACAAAGTTCGGGTCCTGTCCGGACCCGAACCTGGACTTTATCCCGAAGTTCGGCCGAACCAGCAGAACCCGGACTTCCAGAAGTTCACTCAGGTGATATGTCTGGTGGTGCACCGTTTGAAGTGGAGCACCGGGTGCTTAGATCAGCTACATTTTGGCTACTCATAACAGTTATCTGTGTAAACCTGCATAGGACTGTATGAAGGAATTTTTATACACCCTTGCTAACCATAGTATAATAGTGCAGCCTTTTCTCTCTATGTATGTGTATTGTACTTGTATTGTGTACTTTTTGGTTGCAGCTTCTCCAGAGATTCAACAGACATTAGCACAGTACTTTCCACTAGGTTCTATAGATGGTAAACATGCTCCACTTGCATTTGATTCTGAGGGTATCTTGGGTTCATCCTTAGCTAATTCCATCTTGCATGCCTCTAGTGGCCACCCACAGCCAATATTAAAAAGCATTCCATACGGTCAGTATCGCCGCCTGCGGAGAAACTGGAGCGATGATCTTGATTTTAAGAAATCAACCAGTGAATTTTATTCTAGACTTAGAGCGATAATCTATAGTCACTCCTGCCTAAAGAGAGCATATAATAAAACTCATAAACAACATAGATCTGATCTACTGTTTCAACAGAAGCCTAGAACAGTAGACAACTCTACCCGTATTATTACTCGTTACTGCAGACAAAATAGAGAAATCAGACACATTATTACTCAGTTCTGGCCATTATTAACTTCTGACCCTTTAATTAAAAAGCATATTAATAAATATCCTGAAATCACTTTCAGACGAGCCCCATCTTTAAGAGATAAACTTGTCAAGAGCCATTTTGAAAGGACCCCAACTTGGATACCAAACCAAGTGGCACTTACTCTTGTAGTAAATGCAAAGTATGTCCATATATGTCTAACACCAATGGTCCTTAGTACTTTTTATTTATTTATCTATTCCCTATTTTATATTATTATTTTTCTTATTGGCTCGTTTATTTGGATTTTGTCGGTCAATCGTTGGTCGCCGTTTTTATCTCTTTTTTATTTATTTCCATACTTTTGTTTCCCTTAGAATATGTCAATTCATTGTCCGTCAGCTTTTGGCTTTTTTCCCTCTCTCCCTCTTTTTCTCCCGCTCTGGCCACCATGTCATCCTGCTGGCACCGCGTCAGCCAGCAGGTGTGTCCTCCAGTGTCTGCGCACTGTACCATGGGGATTGTAGGGTTCCACTCTCCCCTCTGGAGTGGATTGTGCGCAGCGCTATCACGTGGCAGTCGTCCATTAGCTGGCTCGGCTGCTCGTGCTATTGCCGCGTCACACGACGAGCCGGCCTCTCTCCCTATAAATGGAGACCCGGCTTGAATGTGTGTTGCGGTGATCTCCTGGAGCCACACTTGTCGCACACAGGCACTCTGTTATGTTTTTACCCATTTTATTGCCTAAACTTATTTGCATTGCTGAGCTGCATTATCTTTCAGCCCTCTGCATATTTCCCTTCCCACTTATGTTCACGTGTGTTTGGCACATTGCTCCATTCTTTAAAGGCATATGCACCTCTTTTTGTAGTTCTTTACTAGGTCTATACATGTCTATTATAATTGATATGATTTTTATCTATACCTAGGGATTGGGGGCTTTACATGTGCTGGCTCTTGGTTCAGTGTGAGACGAGGCTGGCCTTATGCCCATGTCCAAACATGGTGCCCCTGCACTGCGTCTCTGGCCGGTGCATGGTTATACTCCAAATCCCCCTTTCTTCCTCTTTTATATATATTTTGATGTTCCCCCAAAGTATCTTTAATCTCATCCTCATTCCCACTCTCCATCTCTGATTTTTGCCCCCTTTTCTCTTTTCTGTGCTTTTGTCAAACAATACCACTCATGTTTACAATATTTTCTCATAAACTATACCCTGTTTTGGCTTGGATCCATTATATGATTATAATTTTTGTCATCTCATAGTTCATCTGTGCCCAGACCTGTGTGAGGCATTGGCTCTTGGCTTATTGTGCCACCAGTTATATATACACCTGTAAGTTTTTTTTTTTCTTTTTTTCTTTTTTCTTTTTACATTATCCATTTATTATAGTCCTAATTTATTTATCTTGAAGCCCGTACTTACGAGCCCATCATTTACATACAATGGCCATTGAGCCCCAATTTGCTTATTTACACTGCAAATATTTTCTATGTCCATAATGTTTCCGCTCCCTATACTTTCTTGGTTTTTCTCTTCTTTTGATCTCTCCTCATTTATCCAAACTACAGACCGTGATTTCTTCCATCTTGCTGTAGTGTACCGTTGCTTTGGACTTGGTCTTTTTGGTGGGGCTGGGAGCCCACGTGCAGAGTCGACAGGGGGAGCCCCTCTGTGTCCGTGTGTGTTTGTACAGAACCAGATCGTACTGTGATATTTTCTTTGTATGTACTGGTTTGTTTTATGCTTATTATTTTGTATAGATTTTCTTTATATTTTTTGTAATTTACATGTTGGTCTTTATTACATGACAGTACTTCATCATCTGTTCCCTGAAGAAGTTGCAAACATGGCAAAACGTGTTGGGACATCTTCTTTGTACAATGATGTTATAGTTTACGCCAGCATGTACCACCAATGATTTTTTTTTATTTTCAATAAATTTTTATTGAAGTTTGTACAAACAAAACAATACATTTCCAAACATCTTAAATTATCAGAGGTTGCTACATCTGAAGAGAGATGGTTATAAAAACACCTGAGAGTGAATGAAAACCTTTGTCTTGCAAAAATGTGGAAAGCAATTGACCCGAAGAGGGGTTAAACCATACAAACTGTCTAACTGGTCTTAGAAAGTTTAATTGAGGCAAAATATAACCAGCATAGAGAATCAAAAGAAAAAAAAGCTGAAAATTAAGAGTTATGAGTTAAAGAGGGCAACCGAGGCCTTCGTATGTGTGGGATAGAAGTGGCACCCCAAGACCCCCACCCCTTTCGGGGCAATATGGTCAAGGCGTCCCCCTTCCTCCCCACATCTTGTGCTCCCTCCGTAGGAATCCCAGAGACAGGCTGTTCACCCCCCTGGCACCCCCATGGGAACTAACTGTGCCAAAGAAAAAGGGGGGAGAACCCACCCTCCGTAGCATGTCACCTGGCCAAAGGCGGCCCTGGGACCAAAGGAGGGAAAAACAAGGAAGACCTCTTATATCCAAATCAAACCTCACTGCCCTCTAACAGTTCTGGTGTTATAACTTAAACATAAACCTCTAAATTGCAGTCAGTAGTGAAGAACAGATATTATCATGATGTCCAGAGAAAAAGAAGAGATTGGAAAGTGGGAAAGAGAAAGTAAAGAGAAGAAAGTATAGTCGGAGGGGAAAGAGGAAATGAGGGGGTGACCGTTGCTCCTAACCCAGCTCGAAGAAAGCAAATAGATAAAAGGCTAGGGTGTTAAGGGGACTCCCACAAAGTTTGCCCAAGGTGCCCAAATTGATT
>BLSH010125419.1:316862-337630 GCA_018402905.1 Glandirana rugosa
CAATCTGATCGTTGAGCACGATCGTAGCGATCGTTGTTCTATGCAGAGCTTGATCTGCAACTCAAAGCAGCGGTATGTAAAATCTCTAATTTCTGCTATCTGTCCTCAGAGCAACAGCACAGACAGCAGTAGTAAAGTAATCTATCTCAGGATGCAGGATCAGGTCTTAAAATGTCTCAAATCTGTCCCTCAAGCTTTCAGCTTCCTTTCCCTACACTAACCCAAGGAGCATGTGACTGCAGCACTGTGACTCCAGCTTATAAAGAGGCTGGGTCACATGATGCACTGGCCAATCACAGCCATGCCATTAGTAGGCATGGCTGTGATGGCTTCTAAGGGCAAACCAGTGAAACGCTTGTTGATTGGCTGCCCTGCAGCTTCTCAACACGTGGAGTAAAATAGCAGAACCCCGGACCAAACCCGAACGATTTTTGAAATGTCCGGGTCCATGCCACGGACACCTGAAAGTTCGGTAGGGACCTGAACGTTACAGTCCGGGTTCGCTCAACACTATGTGAACCTGAAAAACAGATGGTGCTGGTTAAAGTTGAATCAGTTACTGGAAGAGGTCGGTCCCTGACGGGTGCCATAAAAGTAGCCCTCCTACAGTCCCCGGAAAGTAGTTTGGGGGAGGTAAAAAATTCAGGAACCCAAGGCGAAGGCCTGATTCACACCTATGCATTTTTATTACTTTTTGCATTTTGCAGATTTACACTAGAGTCCATTTAACATGGTTTCCTATGGAGCACCTTCTGTAGTGCAAATCTGCAAAATGTAAAAAACACTAACAATGCATAGGTGTGAATCCAGCCTAAAAGGTTAAAAAGTGCTGATGGAAGTATATGGATAGAATTCCCCTTTAGGCCTGGCTCATACCTATGCAGTCCAGACCAGACCCGAAGGATCTGCTATGAATTAATGATGAGGCTGTATGGGTGGGAGTGCAGAGGAGGGGAGAGAGCAACTAGAATATGCTACACCCTGTACATGGCTCATCCTTTAAGTAGTGATGGGCTCAGGCATGTTTGAATCGGACCCGCCAGGAAGCCATCACTGCTCATTGCCAATCATATGCAGCGAGGTATTTCCCGACTGGCAGCTGCACATGCACACGCTGCCTATGATTGGTGGTGTTCAGTGATGGCTTCCTGACGGGTCCGATTCAAACACGCCTAAGCGTGACATTGTATTCTGACAGCGGGGACTCCCCACCGTCAGAATACGCTGATTAGTGCTGCAGCTGATTGGCTACAAGCCACTAATTGAACAAGGTAAGGAAGGGATACACACAAACTGAAATTTAGGTCATCCCTGCTCAACTGGATGTATCTCAATCTGTGTGTACCCAGCTTCACCTTATTCCTTTTTCCAGCAGGCTTCCTCCCTCCACTACTGTGACTTGTTCCCTTCAGCTTCAGTTACAGGCTGTGGTCACACTCCAGCCTCTCCATCATACCATACAAGGTTAATGTCCCTGTATGGTATGTGATGATGCAGCTTTGGGTGAAGGAAGATAGTTTGGAATCAGGAAAGTAAAAGAGGCTATCTCATCCCCCTCCCCCCACACTCCACACTGCAACAGTGTTGCCAACCATCAGTATTTTTACTGGCAGCCAGTAAAAAAATGGGCACTTTTCTCCTGCCGGTAAATGCCATTAAGAGGAAAAGGTTGCCAGTAAAAAAAAAATATGTCTGTTACGCTCAGCATGCGCAGTTCCAGTCCAGCAGAGTTCATCCAAGTGCCTGCTACAGTATGTTTTGGTGGCGCCGGCGGTGGGTAGGTCTGGCGGAGTGTGTTGTGTGATGTCATGGTCCAAAGGAGCCGAGCATGCGGGTCTGTGGGATGGGTTTAAGGCAAGCCAGGAGCGGGACTGTCGGTGCTGTTTGGACTGGAGTGGACTGAAGGGACCACTTGGCATGGAGAGAGACTCAGGAGGGGACGTATCGTGTTGGTGATCTGTGCTGCTGCACACTGCTGTCAGAGTAACCGTGAGAGTCAATTTCATGTGTGTGTGCTGCCCATTCTAATGTCTTGCCCTCCTAAGTACTGTCCCTGAGCTACTTACTTACTATATCAAAAATAAAATAAGAAATCAGTTTTTTGCCTTAATATCGACCGTAATTCACATTGCTAATTGCATGCAGCCTAATTACTAAAATTTGCACTTGAAATTTAAATTTTGATAACTTTTGGAAATTCCAGCAAAAACTTGGCTGTGCCAGTAAATTTTGGGTGTTGTGTCAGTAAATTTCAATCTAGTAAGTTGGCAACATTGCACTGCAAGGTTGGACTTTTTTACTTTCCTGGAGTTGGGCTGTATTATGTTAAAATAGTTTTGATAGGTTAGGAATGGCTGGGACTTCTGAGGAGCTACATGTATTCCACATACACATTAATTAAAACATTTTTGTTTTTTAATAAGCTATAAGGTGTATGTGGAATACATGTAGCACCTCAGAAGTCCCAGTCATTCCTAACCTGTTCCAGAATGTTACTTTCTCATTCAGTAAACCTGTCCTGGTTACAGCACAGCATTGTATAGAAGAGAATGTGAAGGTGACCACTCACAGGTAAAGGCTACCATCTGTCCTCTCACATCTTCAGTCAGTTCCAGGGAGAGCTGGGCTGTGCGCTGGGCAAGAAGTAGTGATTGGGGAGAGCTGAGCTGTGTGCTGGGCAGGAAGCAATGATTGGGGAGAGCTGGGCTGTGCGCTATGCAAGAAGCAGTGATTGGGGAGAGCTGAGCTGTGCACTGGGCAGGAAGCAGTGATTGGGGAGAGCTGGGCTGTGCACTGGGCAGGAAGCAGTGATTGGGGAGAGCTGGGCAAGAAGTAGTGATTGGGGAGAGCTGAGCTGTGCGCTGGGCAAGAAGCAGTGATTGGGGAGAGCTGGGCTGTGTGCTGGGCAAGAAGCAGTGATTGGGGAGAGCTGGGCTGTGTGCTGGACAGGAAGCAGTGATCGGGGAAAGTTTGGCTGTGTGCTGGGCAAGAAGCAGTGATTGGGGAGAGCTGGAATGTGCGCTGGGCAGGAAGCAGTGATCAGGGAGAGCTGGGCTGTGTGCTGGGCAAGAAGCAGTGATTGGGGAGAGCTGTGCTGTGTGTTGGGCAGGAAGCAGTGATCAGGGAGAGCTGTGCTGTGTGCTAGACAGGAAGCAGTGATCGGGGAGAGCTGTGTTGTGTGCTGGGCAGGAAGCAGTGATCGGGGAGAGCTGAGCTGTGCGCTTAGCAGGAAGCAGTGATTGGGGAGACCTGGCCTGTGCGCTGAGCAGGAAGCAGTGATCGGGGAGAGCTGGGCTGTGTGTTGGGCAGGAAGCAGTGATTAGGGAGAGCTGGAATGTGTGCTGGGCAAGAAGCAGTAATTGGGGAGAGCTGAGCTGTGCGCTGGGCAGGAAGCAGTGATCGGGGAGAGCTGGGTTGTGTGCTGGGCAAGAAGCAGTGATTGGGGAGAGCTGAGCTGTGCGCTGGGCAGGAAGCAGTGATCGGGGAGAGCTGGGTTGTGTGCTGGGAAAGAAGCAGTGATTGGGGAGAGCTGAGCTGTGCGCTGGGCAGGAAGCAGTGATCGGGGAGAGCTGTGCTGTGTGCTGGGCAGGAAGCAGTGATCGGGGAGAGCTGAGCTGTGTGCTGGACAGGAAGCAGTGATTGGGGAGAGCTGGGCTGTGTGCTGGGCAGGAAGCAGTGATCGGGGAGAGCTTGGCTGTGTGCTGGGCAGGAAGCAGTGATCGGGGAGAGCTGGGCTGTGTGCTGGGCAGGAAGCAGTGATCGGGATGCATTCTGATCTCTTCCTGCTCCACCCACCTGTACTGGAGCTGAAAGCTCCGACTGTGAAAGCCCCTAACTCCTGTGTGCACTGCAGCCAGGGCTGTGGAGTAAGCAGTCAGCACTTATCTGATGCTGACTCTGTAGTTCACATGGTACAGGAGCCCTGACAGCAAGTGGCGGAGTGATATTCAGCTCTCAGGGATGCTGGAGCCGGAACTCCAGAGACAGTATCAGAAAATGCGGCAGATTGCCTGCTTACTCCACGGCTGGTGGCTGCAGTGTTCCCAGGAGTCACACATTCAAATGACAAACAGCCCCACTTGCAGCTACCAGTGTCAATTGGCAGAGGGGCAGAAAAATAATTCTTACACATTCTGACAGCAAGAAAGCCCTGGGGTGTGCCCAGGCACACCCGGCACACCCTGTGCACACACCTATGACTACAGACACTTGGAGTACTACCCTAGATGCCCCATTACCATTGCCAGTAAGGGATGTAAATGACAATTGTATCTTCAAGAAGAATGTGACTGTAGAGGATCTGTACATAGAGGAGGAAGACTGTAACTCATTGTTAATATTTTGTGTGTCTACAGGGGAGGATAATGTGATCATAGTAATGGATGGTGTGAAGAACAGCAGTAATCGGGAGAAGATCCGGATATTGGAAAGTCATCCTGACATAAAAGATTTGTACAACAATCTCTTTTTATTTAGTCCTCAGGAAAAGTTATCAGTGTATGGAACCTTATTGCCATCTCTGCAGAACTTCAATAAAGGACATGCTGGTTCATCTAAACCTGTAAAAGGTAATATTTCAATCTTATATGATTTCTGTTTTAATGGATGATATTTTACAATCTTTGGATTGATGTTTATTCAGTTTCTCATTAAAAGTAAATACTCAATCTTTTACATGTTCACTATCAAAAGTGCAAGTCCATGTAGGTGCATTGGTGGTATGTGAAGATGTCTATGCCGAACAAAATGTAATGTATTGGAGGGGAGCCCAGACCACTTATGTTTCAAGGGTGTCAGGGTGCCCTGAATTCTGCAAGGAAAATAGATAAATATTGTGATGGAATTGTCCCAGCACCCCGCTTGAGTGCTTCCGTCAGTACACCACTTCCTCCAGTCTGGATATAGATACCAGATATTATAGCCACAGCATGCAAAACTAGCCGACAAATAGCTTGCATGGAACTGGAACTGTTTAATGAACAGAAATACAGGCTTTATATACACTTGAAAAGTAGGCCAGTCACCAATAACCCAAATATTTACCCAAAACATCACACAACAGTTTAGATAATGAGGTAGGGCTGACTAATGGTTAATTCCCCTGTAGCAACTACTAGTTGACAATAATATAATTAACATGCTAATAAACTCTTAAACCAGGATGGGTGACCAGACTGCATGGCAACAAGGCTAAAACAAACTACATTACACATTATCCTAAGTATACAATATCTCACCCCTCACATTTTTGTAAATATTTTATTCTATCTTTTCATGTGACAACACTGAAGAAATGACACTTTGCTACAATGTAAAGTAGTGAGTGTACAGCTTGTATAAGGGTCCTTTCACACGAGCGTTCAGGTCCGCCTGTCAGTTTTTTAGGCGGACCTGAATGGACACTCCATTGTCCTCTATGGAGTGATGGATGTCAGCGGTGCCATGTCCACTGACATCCAATCCGCTCCGATCCACTAAACACAGACGGATGGAAACCCTATTTTCCATCCGTCTGGCGGATCGGATGAACACGGACTGGTCCGTGTTTATCTGATCCCCCATAGAGGAGAGCGGAGCTCTGACAGGTCCATTTCTGCACGGAGTGCAGAGACGGTCCTGTCATCCGCCGTCTCAGAAGGGATCAACGCTGAGCAGCGGAGCCCGTCCGCTGGTATGAAAGGACCCTAACAGTGTAAATTTGCTGTCCCCTCAAACTTGAGGTGATTGTAGACGTCTTAGTGCAATTGCGACAGACAAAATTGAGTACGGTCCGTGACCTTTTTTTTATTTGCACTAGCATACAATTTTCAGGACAAGCTTTTGGGATGTGTCCCCTTCTTCAAGGTCCAAACAGTACTGCTTGGACCTTGAAGAAGGGGACACACCCCAAATGCTAGTCCTAAAAAATTGTATGTTAGCGCAAATAAAAAAAAATGTCACGGACAGTACTCAATTTTGTCTGTGCCCTCAAAATAATTCAACACACAGCCATTAATGTCTAAGCGGCTTGCAACAAAAGTGAGTACACCCCTAAGTGAAAATGTCCAAATGTCCACCATTATTTTCCAGCACTGCCTTAACCCTTTCACTGCCAGGCCCTGTGTTCCATTTTATACACTCAGGTGGCCAGACCATTTTTGCAATTTTTCCTTTGCTGTTTTATTTTTCACTTATAGCTTCCAAAGTTTGTAAAATATTCCCCAAACCATATATTTTCTGAAAGCACAGGTCTGGAATTAATATTCGCTATTGTCTTCTGGCTTCCCCTCCCGGCCAATCAGGACAGTAGGCGGATCGGGTTGGCCGGAAGGAGAAGCCAAGGAAGCTGTGGAGGGGTGAGTGTGGGGGAAGACAGTGACCCTGGAGGGGTGAGTGCAGGAGGGGATGGGCCATCACTGTGCAGAGGCTGAGTGTGGGTGGACCGGGTCTTACTATGTTTTTTTTATTATTTTTTTTTACTTTTTTTTTTTTTTACTTTTTGAATTTTTCTTTTGTTTTATTTATTAATTCTTTTTTTTGGGGGGGGTGTATTTGGTAAAATATTAGAGGTCTAAATAAACCCCCATATCTCTCTTTTTGAGACAGAGAAAGGGACTGAAGATAGTCCCTTTCTTAGCAGCACTTTAGTTGTAGTTGAATGAATGGAATTCCATTCATAAAATGAAAAACTGATACATTGTATCACTTGCAGTTTACTTGTATCGGTGAGTGATACATTCTATCAGCTGTCAGTGGATATAGGGGCAATTGCTGTCTATATCCACTGTGCTACAGGGGTGGGCTTTGCATACACATGTATAGGGGGAGCGACAGAGGAGGGATGCCAGCTTATGATGGCAGTTGCAGGGGATCAAATTGTGCAGGGGGGGGGTCGGATCAGGTGGAGGGGGGGAATTAGTACTGGGGGTGAAGAAGGGGATGAAGGGGATAGGAGAGGAGAGTGGGGGGGGTAGTTTAAGATAAAAGTTAGCGGCCAGAGGTAAAGAGCCAGGGGACAGGGAAGCGGCTGCATGGAGGGAGGGGGCGGTAACATTTAGGGTTAATAACTCTGATCAGTGGATTGTAATCCACTGATCAGAGTTATAGAATTGTTCAGCAGAGTCTGCTGAACAATTATGATATACGTTTATGTTAATTTAAGTGAACATGAGCTTATAGAGAGAAATTAGGTCCGTAGGGTGTACGGACTTGGGCACTTGCAGGTACTTCTGTAAGTCCGTACGACTTATGGACATGGCAGTGAAAGGGTTAACCCTCTTGGGCATGGAGTTCACCAGAACTTCACTGGTTGCCACTGCAGTCCTCTTCCACTCCTCCATGATGACAGCACGGAGCTGGTGGATGTTAGAGACCTTGCGCTCTTCCACCTTCCATTTGAGGATGCCCCACAGATGCTCATTCGGGTTTAGGTCTGGAGACATGCTTGGCCAGTCCATCACCTTTATCCTCAGCTTCTTTAGCAAGGCAGAGGTCATCTTGGAGGTGTGTTTGGGGTCGTTATCATGTTGGAATACTGCCCTGCGGCCCAATGCTCTGCTTCAGTATGTCACAGTACATGTTGGCATTCATGGTTCCCTCAATGAACTGTAGCTCCCCAGTGCTGGCAGCATTCATTCAGCCACAGACCAGGACACTCCCACCACCATGCTTGACTGTAGGCAAGACACCCTTGTCTTTGTACTCCTCACCTGGTTGCCGCCACACACGCTTGACACCATCTGAACCAAATAAGTTTATCTTGGTCTCATCAGACCACAGGACACGGTTCCAGTAATCCATGTCCTTAGTCTGCTTGTCTTCAGCAAACTGCAGGCTTTTTTGTGCATCATCTTTAGAAGAGTCTTTCTTCTGGGGCGATAGCCAAGTAGAACAATTTGATGCAGTGTGCGGCGTATGGTCTGAGCACTGACAGGCTGACCCCCCACCCCTTCAACCTCTGCAGCAATGCTGACAGCACTCATATGTCTATTTCCCAAAGACAACCTCTGGATATGATGCTGAGCACGTGCACGCAACGTCTTTGGTTGACCTTGGTGAGGTCTGTTCTGAGTGGAACTTGTCCTGTTAAACCACTGTATGGTCCTGGCCACTGTGGAGCAGCTCAGTTTCAGGGTCTTGCCAATCTTCTTATAGCCTAGCCCATCTTTATGTAGAGCAACAATTCTTTTTTTCAGATCCTCAGAGAGTTCTTTGCCATGAGGTGCCATGTTGAACTTCCAGTGACCAGTATAAGAAAGTGAGAGCGATAACACCAAATTTAACACACCTGCTCTACATTCACACCTGAGACCTTGTAACTAGAGCTGAGCGAACCCGGACTGTAAAGTTTGGGTCCGTACCAGACTTTAGGATGTCCATGCCCCGAACCCGGATATTTGAAAAAAAGTCCAGGATCGGGTTCGGTATTCGGGTATTTTTTGTGCCTTTTCTATAGCTGCTGGGCAGCCAATCAACAAGCTTTTCACGAGTTTGCCCTTTGAAGTCATCACAGCCATGCCTACTAATGGCATGGCTGTGATTGGCTAGTGCATCATGTGACCCAGCCTCTATATGAGGCTGGAGTCACGTAGCGCCCCGTGTCAGATCGTCTCATACTAGAGTAGGGAGAGCTTCATGGCGGAACTGTGAGGGAAAGATTAGCGTTCGGAACCATCTCAGACTGCATTAGGGAGAGCTTCATTGCGGTGCTGTGAGGGAGACATTAGCGTTCAGAACCATCTTATAGTGCATTAGGGAGAGGTTCCTGTCTGTGCTGTGAGGGAGAGATTATCGATCGTTCTAAAACCATCTTATAGTGCATTAGGGAGAGGTTCCTGTCTGTGCTGTGAGGGACAGATTATCAATCTCATATTGCATTAGGGACAGGTTCCTGTCGGTGATGTGAGGTAGAGTTTATCATTATAAAACCATCTCCTACTGCATTAGGGAGAAGTTCCTATTGGTGCTCTGAGGGAGAGTTTATCGTTCTAAAACCATCTCCTACTGCATTGGGCAGAGGTTCCTGTTGGTGCTGTGAGGGAGAGTTTATCGTTCTAAAACCATCTCATACTGCAGTAAGGACAGGTTCCTGTTGGTGCTGTGAAAGACAAATTTTCTTTCTAAAATCATCTCATACTGGTGTAGGGAAAGGTTCCTGCTGCTGGTGTGAGTGGTGTATTTCTTGCACAAAAATAAAAAGTGTGTCTACTTTGCTGTTTTCCAAAAAAAAAAAGAAGAATTTATTATTCTTTTTTTTGTATTAATAAATAGTGCTACATAGTACATTTGCGGGCAGAATGAGGAGAGCGTCAAATAAGGGACGTGGTCATGGTGCTGCTTTTGCTGCTGGTGTTGGTGGTGTTGGTGAAGCTCCTGTTGCAAGGAGAGGACGTGTTCGATCTGTGCCAGCTACACGCACAAGTGGAACACCTTCCTCAGGTGTGAGTAGCCAACAGAACCTTCAACGTTATATGGTAGGCCCGAAGGGCGCTCAATGAATGGTGAGGCCAGAACAAGTACCGGCGATAGTAGATTGGGTGGCTGACAATGCCTCCAGTTCCTTCACATTGTCTCCCTCCCGGTCCCTTGATGAAAGCTCAGAGTTGGCACCTGAATCCCATGGCCATCTGTCTTTCACCTCAGCCCCTTGCAAATCAGCCAAGCAGTCTGAGCCCCAAGTCCTGCAAGAGACTCTTATGCTTTTTGATGACTCTCCTGGTGTGCTTTCCGTGGGCCATCCACATAGCCCTGGCCCAGAAGTGGAAGACATTGAGTGCACTGATGCCCAACCACTTCTGTTGCAGGATGAGGACATGGAAACACCAGCGCAGCACATTTCTGATGATGATGAAACACAGGTGCCAACTGCTGCAGCTTGCCTCAGTGTGCAGACTGACAAGGAGGGCAGTGGTGAAGGGTGGGTGGAAGATAATGTGGAGGATGATGAGGTCCTAGACCCCACATGGAATGAGGGTCATGCGAGTGACGTGTGGAGTTTGGAGGAAGAGGTGGTGGTCGCACAGAGCCACCAGCACAGCAAAAGAGGAAGCAGGTTGCAAAAGCGGAGCGACCGTACCCTAGACAGTACGCCTTGTACTACCCACCACACCCAGGGACCTAGCACACCAAAGGCAGCTCAAAGGAGTTCCCCGGTGTGGCAGTTCTTCAGACAATTTGCTGACGACAAGACACAAGTGGTTTGCACACTGTGCAATCAGAGCCTGAAGCGAGGCATAAATGTTCTAAATCTGAGCACAACCTGCATGACGAGGTCCCATGGAAGCTTACAGCTCTCCATCTCCCAAACACTGGAGAGAAAGAGGAAGTACCCCCTACCCAACCGCGATCCCTGGCCCTGAATGCCAGCATTTCAAAATTCCTGACCTTTGAAATGCTGTCATTCCGTCTGGTGGACACGGACAGTTTTAAAAACCTGATGGTGGGTGGCTGTCCCACAGTACGTGGTTCCCAGCCGCCACTACTTTTCCAGGCGAGCCATCCCTTCCCTGCACAAACAAGTCGGGGACAAGATCAAGTGTGCACTGTGCAACGCCATCTGTGGCAAGATCCACATAACTACTGATACGTGGACCAGTAAGCATGGGCAGAGATGCTAACTGCACATTAGGAAAATGTAGTGGCGGGTGGCCCTGAGGCGGATAGCCATTTGGCGCATGTCCTTCCGCCACCGAGGATTGCAGGGCAATTCTCTTTGCCTCCTGTTGCCTCCTCCTCCTACTCCGCTTCCTCCTCCTCTACCACCTCCTCATCCGGTCAGCGTAACACCTTCACCACAAAATTCAGCACATCCAAGGGGAAACAACAGCAGGCTGTTTTAAAACTTATATGTTTTGGGGCATAAACCCCACACTGAGCAGGAGCTATGGACGGGCATTGAACAACAGACCGATGAGTGGTTGTTGCCACTGAGCCTCAAGCCCGGCCTGGTGGTGTGCCTTAATTGTCGAAATCTTGTAGCAGCTCTGGGCCTAGCCGGTTTGATGCACATCCCTTGCCTGGCGCATGTGCTGAATTTGGTGGTGTAGAAATTTCTAAAAAACTACCCGGATATGTCAGAGCTGCTGCAGAAAGTGTGGGCCGTCTGTGCGTGCTTTTGGCGTTCTCACCCTGCTGCTGCTCGTCTGTCTGTGCTGCAGTGGAACTTCGGCCTTCCCGCTCACCGCCTCCTATGCGACGTGTCCACAAGGTGGAACTCCACCTTGCACATGCTGGAGAGACTGTGCGAGCAGCAGCAGGCAATAGTGGAGTTTCAGCTGCAGCACGCATGGGTCAGTCGCTCTGCAGAACAGCACCACTTCACCACCAATGAGTGGGCCTCCATGCGAGACCTGTGTACCATATTGCAGTGTTTCGAGTACTCCACCAACATGGCCAGTGCCGATGACGCTGTTCTCAGCGTTACTATACCACTTCTATGTCTCCTTGAAAAAACACTTTGGGCGATGATGGAAGAGGATGTGGCACAGGAGGAGGAAGAGGGGTAATTTTCACGGTTATCAGGCCACTCATTCACAAGTGGCTTGGAGGGTGGGTTCCTGCACCAGCATAGGCCAGGTCAAAAATTTTCAAGCCAGAGGACAGTTCTGGAGGATGAGGAGGATGAGGATGATGAGGAGAAGGAGGAGGAGGAGGAACCGTGTTCACAGCAGGGTGGCACCCAACGCAGCTCGTGGGCATCACTGGAGTGTGGCTGGGGGGGATACAGATAATATACCTTCCACAGAGGACAGCTTGTCTTTGCCTCTGGGCAGCCTGGCACACATGAGCGACTACATGCTGCAGTGCCTGCTCAACGACAGCCAAGTTGCCCACATTTTAACTTGTGCTGATTACTGGGTGGCCACCCTGCTGGATCCCTGTTACAAGGACAACGTGCCGTCCTTAATTCCCTCACTGGAGCGTGAGAGGAAGATGCGCGACTACAAGAGCATGCTGTTAGACACGCTGTTGAGGGCATTCCCAAATGACACCGGGGGCTCAGTGGAAGCACGAGGCGAAGGCAGAGGAGGAGGAGGAAGAGGTCGCCAACGCAGCTGTGGCACCGCCAGCATGGCCGAAATGTGGAAAAGCTTTGTCAGCAGCACGCCACCACAAACAGCACCACCAGCTGATAGGCAACGTCTTAGCAGTTATCACAGACAAGCGCAGCCGCCTGTCCACAGCCAACGTTGACAAGCTAACGTTTATTAAAATGAACCAGGCATGGATCCCACAAGACTTGTCTGTACCTTGTGCAGAATAGACATTTAGACCGGCTTCACACAGCCATTGGTATACTTTTTTTTTTTTCCAATAAGAATTTTATTAGAAATAATGGGTTACAAAGGTGGTACAGAGTAATGAAATATCGCCGGTAGGTAGCGTCTTACATCGGGACCTTATATCTTAGGATCCAACAATAACTGAAGATAATGATACAGTAGGTAAATAGGATCAAACAAGATTTTAGGAGAGAGAAGCGGTATACTTATGGTCGACTATCAAGATAACAAATATATCACTTATTACCTGAACGTCTCGCAGTCGCCCGAACTCACATCTTCAGAACGCAAGTCTTCCAAGTAGATCAAATTAAGTTCATGTATATTAAAGGAGTTAGAGTTAGTCCCTTGTTAGATGTTTGATTGGGGTGTCAAGAAGTAGGAGTGAACTGAGCCTGTAATGTCATCTATATTTGGTAGGTGTGTCTTTAGCTGTGTGAATTAGTTCTTCCATTTCAGCTGTTTTATTAATGCGTTGGAAGCATTCCAAAACTGCTGGCACATGCTGAGACTTCCAGTGTCTTGGTATGCACAGTTTCGCAGAGTTAACCATGTGCATGTGCATGGCGAGAGATTTGCAGTACGAGTGTGTAGGGATTGGGAGATGGTGAAGTATTAAGTGAGCTGGTGAGAGCTCTATCTGTAGGGTAGTGACCTGCTCCGTGATCTCTCTAACCTTAGCCCAGGAGGGTCGGATTTTGGGGCATAACCACCATATGTGTAGTAGTGTACCCACATCGTCCAGGCATCTCCAGCATGTGTCTGGGACGGACGGATTAATTTTGTGTAGTAACGCAGGTGTACGGTACCATCTGGTCAATGTCTTGTAGTTATTTTCCTGGACTGTGACATTAAGCGACCCTTTGTGGGCCAAGGTATAGATGAGCTCCCATTGGGTTTCTGAGATGTCCATTTGTACATCTCTCTCCCAGGCCTTACATGCCTTTCCTAGGTTGGAAGGGGTGTTGGCAAACAGCATTGAGTGTATTGTGGAGATCGTATGTCGCTGAGGAGAACTTTGAGTGTATAGTGTTTCAAATGGCGTGAGCGGTCTGGTGAGGGAGAATTTGCCTGCTAAATCCCCTAAGAAGTGACGAATTTGCAGATATGCCCAGTGGGGGAAGGGACCACGCTCGCCCCCGGCTGTCAGCTGGGTGCGGTCAAGGAACCTCCCCCCACTATAGAATTGGTATGCATAGATCTCAGAGTGCGGCCATATGTCTACTAGGAATTTTTCATGAAGACCTGGGGGAAAGGCAGGATTGTGACGGATCGGGGTTAGGGGTCCTGGGGTAGACGATATGTTCTCTTTCTTACAAGCTTCTCTAAAGCACTGTGGCGTCGGGTAGATCAGTGGATGTTTTTTAATTGTCTGTGGGAGATTATCAGGGAGTATCCATGGGGTCAGCTTCACGGTTATGGGGGAGAAAGAGGATTCAAGGTTAGTCCAGTCTTTGATCCCTTCGTGGGCTCTCCAATCTATCACCCTAGATAGATGAGTAGCTAGGTAATAGTGCTTGAGGTCCGGGAGGCCTATACCACCTTTCTCTTTCGGCCTGATGAGCTGGTTGTAGCTTATCCTTGGGTGTTTCTGTTTCCAGAGGAAATTTAAACAGAGCCGTTTATAAGCTGCAAAGAAGCTGCTGGGAAGTTTAATTGGGAGGGTTTGTAAGACGTAGAGCAATCTTGGAAGGACGTTCATCTTGAGGATGGCCGCTGGGCCAAACCAAGAGAACGTCGGCCTATCCCACTTCTTGAGGTCAGCCATGATTGATTTGAGGATGTGTAGGTGGTTTTTTGGGAACAGTTCAGAGAGGCGTAGTGTCAGCTGTATGCCTAGATACATGATCGCATGGGGTTGCCATTTAAAAGGGAAGTTCGTAGTACATTGGGCTACCTCCTCATCTGAAAGTGTTACGTTTAGCGCATGGGATTTAGTAAAATTTATTTTAAGGTTAGATATTTGTTGGAAAAAATCTAATTCCTTTAACAGACTCGGTATTGTGATTAGTGGATTTTGGAGGAAAAGAAGGATATCATCGGCAAATGCCGCAAGTTTGTATGTACGTCCCATTATTGATATTCCTTTGATATCGGGGTTAGCTCTAAGGCAGCACAGGAGTAGTTCTAGGGTGAGGATAAAAAGGATCGGAGAAAGGGGGCAGCCCTGTCTGGTCCCATTGTGGACGGAGAAGGCAATCGACAGATGGCCATTTACTTTGATTCTGGCTGTTGGCGTTGTGTAGAGGGACATAATAAACTGGAGGGATCGATTGCCTATACTTTTTTTTTTTTAATATGTCTCAATATTTTGGGGGCTACCCCAATTATAAAAAAAATCCAAACAAACAAAAAACTGTGTTGGCTACCCCCTCCTGCTCCACCGCCACTTCCACCTACACCGCCATGGTCACCGCCTCCTCAAACTCTAGGCTCCTCCTCCACATCCACCTCCTCCTCCAATTTTTTTTATTTATGTAATTTTAAGTTATTTCCCTATCCACATTTGTTTGCAGGGCACTTGTCCTGCTCTTACCCCCATTTTGCTTCCTTTTGCAGCCTTCTAGCCCTTTCCATGACTTTTTTACAGCCATTTTTGAGCCCAAAAGTTCAGGTCACCATTGACGTCAATGGGGTTCGGTGTGGTGTCCAGGGTCAAGTTTGGATCGAGTTCGGTGCCGAAGCCAAACGTTTTCACGAGGTTCGGCCGAACCCGATGAACTCGAACATCCAGGTGTCCACTCAACTCTACTTGTAACACTAATGAGTGCCATGACACCGGGGAGGGAAAATGGCTAATTGGACCAAATTTGGACATTTTCACTTAGGGGTGTACTCACTTTTGTTGCCAGCGGTTTAGACATTAATGGCTGTGTGTTGAGTTATTTTGAGGGGACAGCAAATTTACACTGTTATGCAAACTGTACACTCACCTTGTAGCAAAGTGTTGTTTCTTCAGTGTTGTCACATGAAAAGGTATAATAAAATATTTACAAAAATGTGAGGGGTGTACACACTTCTGTGAGATACTGTACACATATCACCTTCAGACAATAGCAGAAGACCCCAGTAGCAGACTGTCCGGCTCCTACATTGGAGTACATGGAGCAGAGACCAGTATGACCAGCTCTTTCGATGAACATGTATAGTTCAGAATCAAAAGAACCAGGAATAGTCTAAAGAGCAAATCCAAGAAAACAGTCCCTCATACATGTAACAGAAAGAGAAATATAGCAATAACAAATAACAGGGTAAATATAGGCAAAAAGGTCCCTTTAGCCAGTGTCTGTGACCATGCCCCCCGTCCCATAGTCCAGAAGACCCAGCTAGATCCACCACGGGTCAGCTTGGGGCTGTCAGTGAGCGTCTTTTAGTTCAGTTTGCCGGTAAAGTCCAAAGCAGTGACGTGTTACGAACGTATGACGAGGAAGTTCAGGTGAATGTGATTTGTGAATTAGGAACGTAGGTTTACACGAACGGACACTTCCGGGCGTTGCTGACTTCTGAGCATGCGTGTTTTGCACATACAACTTGTTGGACCAACTTCTCTGTACAACTGCTTGTTGTACAACCAAAGTTTTCTAGTCTGTGCATCCAACTTCTGTTGTACGACCATCGTACGTCGGCTGTTATAATCGTGTGTACTAACGGTCGGATGATCGTACAACGAGCGGTCGTACGACTGTTTACATACGACCGTTGCACCGTGTGTACGGGGCTTAAGAGTTGAGGAAGGGGCTGGTGATAGCTGTCCTCTTTTGCTGGGTTTTTTACTTTATAATAACTGTGGGTTATATGAAATCTTCTGTTGCTGGTCAGAGAATAAATCATTAGTTGGACATTTCAGGCCTAGTGTGCTTTTCAAATGCCAACATCCAGGGAAGAGCCAAAGCACTGTGCTCTGTGCTGTTTTTACTTCCCTTCCAGTGACATACCAGTACATCGCTGGACATTTGGTGGTTATATCAGGATGATATGCAGCTGCAAGCATCACTCCAGTACTGTTTTTGAGAGCCAGCTGTTGGCTGTCTTGTAATAGCAACTGGAGGGGCTAACCAGCCGCTCGATTGCTATTACAAGCAGCGGGAGGGAACACCCCCCCATCCCACTACTTTCCGCAGTTCTCTCATGCTGTCCGGACAGCCAAGGTAAAGCCTGGATCTGCTTTGATCAGCTGCTCATAATAGTACACCTGAAGCGATGACATGACATAATTTCCGGTTTACTTAAAACCCATCTGCGTCATTTTTTAAGACTCAAAAGTGTTCAAAAACACAGATCTTGGCGTTTTGAATGCGTTTAAGTGCAGAGTAGGGATTTGGGGTCTTATAGACCCCAGATCTCTCCATAAAGAGTACCTGTCACTGCCTATTGCTGTCACAAGGATATTTACATTCCCTGTGACAGCAATAAAAGTGCTAAAAGAAAAAATGAATGCAACAGTTTAAAAATTAAAAAAAAAAAAAATCTAGTGCACTTTGGTCCTGCGTGTATACAAACCTCAATTGCTCCACACATGTGAGGTATCACTGTGATCGTCAGATCATGGGCATTCATTCTAGCACCAGACCTCCTCTGTAAATCTAAAGTGGTAACCTGTAAAGCAGTGGTTCTCAACTCCAGTCCTCAGGACCCACCAACAGGCCAGATTTTAAGTATTACCTTCGGGAGATGCAGACTAGAATACTGCAATCTTTGAGCAGCAAATTATATCACCTGTGATGTATTTCAGTTATCCTGCAAACCTGGCCTGTTAGTGGGTCCCGAGGACCGGAGTTGAGAACCACTGCTGTAAAGTTTTTTAAGCCTATGGATAGTAAAACGTACATTGTTTGTCGCTGTTGCACTAGGGTTGCCACATCATCCCTTTAATCCAGGACACATATTAATTACACAGGGTGTTCTGTGGCTGATTAAGGTGGTAATTAAACTCACTTGGTGCCTCATCTGCATTAAATCAGCCTCAGAACATCCTGTGTAATTCATATGTGTCCTGGATTAAAGGGATGATGTGGCATATGATATCATATGGCGTGCACAATTTTAAAGCATGACATGTTTGGTTACTTTTTACTCAGCGTAACATCATCTTTTACACTTTAAAAAAATAGGGTTATGTATTGTGTTTTTTGCATTAAAATTTTTAAAAAGTATATTTTTTCCAGAAAAATTGCATTTGAAAAACCTCTGTGAAGATACCGTGTGACATAAAAAAATTGCAAAACCCACCAATTTATTCTCTAAGGCCTTTGCTTTAAAATAATAGATATTGTTGGGGGTTCTAAGTAATTTTCTAGCAAAAATTACTGATTGTTACATGTGGAAAAAAAGTTCCAGAAAAGGCCTGGACTGGAAGTAGTTAATAAATGGATTGCTCCCATTCTGCAGGAGCGCCCTGACACATATTTACAGCTTTATGTTCCTCAATTGAAAGTATGGCCTAAAGAGAAACTTTTTTTTTTTATTCTGGATAGGTTGGAGAGGAATTAGAAACTTTGTCAGGTATTTATTGCTGAAAATGCCATCATGTTATATCCCAATACTCTCAAAGGCTTTCACACACAAACTTCATTTATATATCAGCCAAGAACTTAAACCCCAAGACCATAATGAGAACAGAGAAGAAAAACGAAATGGGTCTTTAACCACTTAAAGCGGAATTCCACTGGTTGGATTCCTCCCCCCCCTCAGGTGTCACATTTGGCACCTTTCGGGGGAGGGGGAAGAGGACACCTGTCTTTAGACAGGTGTCCTTTTCCACACATCTGGGAGCTCGAGCCGGCATGCGCGGCCACTGATGTCAGCAGCCTGGCTCCCTCCTCGCTGTGCCACTGGCCGCCGGGCGAATAGCAGAGCGCAGCAGAGCCTCGCATATGCGCAGTAGGGTGCCCGGCGTGAAGCTGTAATGCTACACTGCCGGGTTCCCTTACCCGCAATGGACGCGGGCTGCACCCAACCCCCAATCCAAACATTGGCGGCGGGTGCTGACATCGCTGGACTCCAGGAGAGGTAAGTGTCCTATTATTAAATGTTAGCAGCTACTGAATGTGTAGCTGCTGACTTTTAGTTTTCTTAGTATTAGGAGGACCTCCTCTTTAAGAACCGGAAGGATTTACCCACTTCATGACCAGGCCATTTTTTGCGATATGGCACTGCATCGCTTTAATTGACAATTGTGCGATCATGCGACGTTGTACCCAAATAAAATTAACGTCCTTTTTTTTCCCACAAATCGTTTTCTATTGGTGGTATTTGTTCACCCCTGCGGTTTTTATTTTTTGCGCTATAAACAAAAAAAAGTGTGACAATTTTGAAAAAAACTAATTTCTTCATCAGTTTAGGCCGATATATATTCTTCTACATATTTTTGGTAAAAAAATTGCAATAAGTGTATATTGATTGGTTTGCACAAATGTTATAAGTGTCTACAAATTAAGGGATAGATTTATGGCATTTTTAATATTTATTTGACTATAGTGATTTTTAGTGGGACTGCGATATTGCGGCAGACAAATTGGACACGGACATTTTGGACACTTTTTTTGGGAACCAGTGACATTATTATAGTATTCAGTGCTGAAAATATGCACCGTTACTGTACTAATGATGCTGGCAGAGAAGGGGTTAACACCAGGGGCAATCAAGGGGTTAATTGTGTTCCCTAGGAGGTGTTTTCTAACTGTATGGGGGGCTTTGTGACTGGGGAAACACACAGATCCATCTTCATGCATAGCAGAAAGACAGGATCTGTGTGATCGCCCCTGTCAGAACGGAGATCTGCCTTGTTTACGCAGGCAGATCCCCGTCTGTCACTGCAGGGAACGATCGCGGGTGGCCGGTGGACATACGGCCTGATTGGCTCCCGCGCTAACCAGTGGCAGCGCGCATGTCGCCAGAGATCCCGCGCCGACGTACAGTTATGGCGATTTGCGGGACCATGCCAACCTGCCGCAGTATAATGATGGTCGCTGGTCGGCAAGTGGTTAAACCCTGGGCATAAAATAAAATCTATATGACTTCATAAATCATAATAAACCCATATCATTTTTATTAATCTACTGTATATATCAAACCTTTTAAAAATAGTACGACCATGCACCCAGCATAATTAATCAAAATGGATACAATTAACTGGATACAATTAACTTTAACCAGGATTATAATACTTTACATATCTGCATTCAAGATATCCAGGACACCTCTGTATTCAGTAAGAAGGTCCTGTCTGCATCAGAGCCCCGGGCCCAAGGTCACCCCCCAGACTGGGGGGCTCCCACAAAGGCCCCGACAGCCTAGCACTCCATCTTCATTTCTTCCATCCAAACTCTCCTCCCCAGCTGGGCTGTCCCTGGGTATTTAAGGAGGCCTGCCCCCTGCTAATCCAGGTTGGGGATTGGTCAGAGCTCCTCAATATATCCCAGATGTCCACACCTCCCTTCCACTCCTCTTCTTCCAGCCCATTCTAGAAGGAAGAGGGCGGTAACCAAGGAGTGAAACCACCTGTGAATCACCAGCTGCTACCCTGAGCCACTCCCAGCCCAGCAAACCAAAACAAACAGGCCTAGCTGCCAGCTAGGCCTGCTTAAATATACCTTTACTCACAGAAAAACCTCACTCTAGCACCTATTTTAAGTAGCGGGTGCTACACATGGATCAAAAATGTCTCCGGTCCCCGTTTAACCGACTAGATTTTGAATCATCTATGGCCAGCTTCAGCAACGAATGTGGCAGACTTCTGCAGAGAGGCCATTGCTTCTACACAAAGTGAATGTCCCCATTATAATGGTGATGCATTCATCAGGCTAAGGGATAAAACAAAGTATGTAAGATTATAGATTTTTGTTTATTAGGTGTTACTTGCACTTTGCAGGAATTAAACAGTACCTGGTGTGCCCATTTATATAGTACCTATAATATTTTATTCATGAAGCTTACATACCCAAATAACCATATGTCATACTGAACCATTTATTAATCCTATTTAGTCATATTATAGGTCTGTTTGCTATTTTACATTGATATGTAATTGGAGCAGTGGCAGCCTCTCCATTAGAGATGCAGGGGCACCACCCCCCTAATCCATACGCCCAGCCCCCTAATCTACATGCAGGGCGCCGGACGCATGGATTTCAATGTTTTTTTTTTAAGCACATGATTAGAGCCTGAGGTTCTAATTGGCTTCAAAAAAAGGGTGGGCTTCTTACTTCTCCTCTCAACCAATCAGAAAGCGGGTCTTAAGACCCGTTTGGCCAAGAGGAGAAGTGATTGTATTGGCCGCTGAGGAGGAGGCCGCCTCGCAGGCCGCGGGACGTACATCTAATCCCCCGACCCGCATACCTAATCCCCCCACCACGGGGACGTAGAGATTACCTCTCCGACGGTGACGAGGTTAATGTATAGTTACATTTTATCGTTTGTCTGGATATTATACTGATTTATCCTAATTATTTACCAAGTCATACTGTATACCAATAAACCCATACATTCGAAGTACTTATTTTATAATAT
>BLSH010125421.1:33235-46276 GCA_018402905.1 Glandirana rugosa
AAACAAATCCACACCCCCCCCAATCTCCTTGCAGCGCCCCAACCTCTCATGATACCACGGTGCCCAGGGCAGCTTCCCCTCCTGCCCACCCCTGGTCCTGGCCCCATTCAGAAGGGGCATCTTGTCTGCTGGCACCCCCTTCCTGATAGCTGGAATGATGCAATATATTTCCTGTTTCTGAGTTTAGAAGATAAATTCTAACTGTAATGCATTACAAAAAAATATTGGTAATAAAAATTAGAGGACCTTGATGATCGGAATCCTGAGATAGGTGAATGTGGGCACAAAGTTCTGTGCCAATCTCATAGGAGAAGAACATGAGAGGAAGGTCTGCAGAGTGAATGCACGGAGTCAGCAAGCTCGGGAAGATGGTGGGCTTTCCTCCACAAGATATCTCTAGAGGTCATCTTGCTCCAGACTGCCTCTCGTTCCATGGATCACTCTTAGCTGTGGCTCTTCTGTCTGGAACGTTCCTCACCCGGCTGTGCCAAGAGAAGATCTGAGAGGAACATCATTAACCAAACCGCTGATGGGCCTCAGATCATGGTGGCCTGAGATATTTTATGTAGGATAAGTAATGAGCTCCCTTCCCAGTGCACGGCACAATCATTGATCACCCATGGGCTTCATATCGGCCGGTGGTCTTTGTAACCCAAGACACAGATTGAGAATTTTGGCTTTTTGGAGAAAATGTGTGGTGGGTTTTTTTCTTTTTGGAAACATTTTTTCTAAACAAGCAAATATAAATGATTACATAGGAATGGTTTATATTTTCATATCCAACCAGTAGATGGCGCTTTTGGCTAATTTCCAGATCTTCCAGGCTCGTTATACCTGCTTTGATGAAAAAAAAAAACATTTTATTTTCTTTTTGGGATAGAGGGGGAGAAGTTATGGATTTTCTTTTCCTGCAAAGCACTGGCTAGGCACACGTTTAACCCTTTGATCACCCCTTGATGTTTAACCCCTTCCCAGCCAGTGAATTAGTATCACAAAGTGTCAGTTAGTGTCAGAATGTCCGCCACAATATTGCAGTCCCGCTATATCTGATCGCTGCCATTACCAGTAAAAAAAAACAACCATTGCAGTATAAATCCCATTGTCTGTAGGCGCTTCTGTGCAAAACGATCAATATTGGCTTATTGGGATTTTTTGCCAAAAATATGTAGCAGAATACAGATTGGGATAAAATGAGGAAGAAATTTGATTTTGTACATTTTTTATTGGATGTTTTATAGCAGAAAGTAAAAAATATAGATTTTTTTTTTTAATTCTTTTTTTGTTTATAGCGCAAAAAATGAAAACTGCAGAGGGGATCAAACACCAAAGGAAAGCTCTATTTGTGGGGGGAAATAATAATCAGCATCTGACAAAAGTGAGTACACCCCTCACATTTTTGTAAATATTACACATTAGAGTTGAATGAACACCTGGATGTTCGGGTTCGGCGGGTTCGGTACCGAACGTTATCCGAACTTTACCCCGAACCCCATTGAAGTCAATGGGGACCCAAACTTTTCGGCACAAAAATGACTGTAAAAAAGTCCTGGAAAGTGCTAGAGGGCTGCAAAAGCAAGAAAAATGGGAGATCTGCAATCTGTCCCTCAAAGCAGTAGTAATCTCTACCTAGTCCAGTATCAGATCGTTCTGTAATGCAGGATGAGATGTTCTGCAATCTGTCCCTCACAGCGCTGGCAGCATCCTCTCCCTACACTATCCTGAGAGCATGTGACATGCAGCACTGTGACTCCAGCCCCATATAGAGGCTGGGTCACATGGTGCACTGGCCAATAACAGCCATGCCATTAGTAGGCATGGCTGCGATGGCTTCTAAGGGAAAACCAGCGAAAGGCTTGTTGATTGGCTGCCCTGCAGCTATTCAACATGCGTGATAAAATACCAGAACCCAGAACCCGAACGTTTTCTCAAACGTTTGGGTTCGGGTTTGGTACACGGACACCCGAAAGTTCGGTACGGACCCAAACTTTACAGTTCGGGTTCGCTCAACTCTATTAGAAATGTGCGGTTAGTTTCGTTCCGAATCCAAATTCGGACGAATTTTCTTTTTTTGGAAATCTGGGTGTATCCGAATCTCCGAATTACAAGTAGTACCAAATTTAAACAAATCTGAAATAACGAAAAACAACATTAGGACGAAATTTGAATAATTTTTGAATACTTTTTGAATTAGAAAAGTTTTCAAATTCCAACAGTTTTCTAATTGGAAAAGTCCTTGAATTTGAATTGTTTTCCAGTTTCCCAAGAGAACAAAATAGAATAGAAAACAAAGAAATAGAACAGAAAAAAGAACAATAGACAAGAAAAGAACACAACAGCTGCGTTCCCCTCCCCCACATTCTATTCTTTCATTTTCTCTTATATTCCCCTCTATGGTATTCTATCTTTTTCCATTCTATTCCTCCACCCCACCCCCCATTCACCTTGGAAAATTATTTGAATTTGAAAACTTTTCTAATTGATGTGAAAACAAAGGGCAGACTCGATGGACGAATCTTTTTCTGCCGTCACTTTTCTATGTTTCAAATAAATGAAACAAATTCCAAAAACGAATGAAACAAACTGAACAAACTTATGTAAATAACGAATCGAAACAAAGCCAAACTAAACAAATGAAGAAAAAGGATATTAGGGTGCAAAGGGGAAGGGTTAAAGTGGCATGCAGTGCATTAGACGCCGGACGATGTCTAATGAGACGAAACGCGTTGGGCGAGGAGCTGTGCACCTATCGCAGTCACCTGTTCTTAACCTGGATTTTATGTATTGCTGACCGTACTTTTCTGTATATTCACCTATTTTTCATAAAGTGGTGATTTTATTGCACCAAAGAGGGGCATCTACAATTTTTTTCTTCACGTCTTTCCTGTGAGGGCTTTTAAGCCCACAGTTGTGATTGGAGGAGTTCCATCCGCCGACTCCGGACATCGCTGAGGATATCTATCCCGTGCACCCAGGGGAGAGCACAGTTTGACCCCTGTGGTGGAAGACCACATAAGCCAGAGCGACCCTCTGGTCGTTTGATCGAGAGACTCCATCTTATTATTGGATTGGATTGGATCATGTGATTGGATTACATCTATGGGGTTGGAGCTGAAGATTGAACTCTGGGGCATTTCTTATGTTTCATAGAACCCATTTATTCGTGAACATTTAGGCTTGACTTTTGTTTCTATTTTATTTATTTTTTACATTTTTTCATATATTTTATCTTTTCATGGGGCAACACTAAAGAAGCTGAGGGTAAAGGTGATGGACTGGCCAAGCATCTCCAGACCTAAACCCTATTGGGCATCTGTGAGGCTCCTCAAACGGAAGGTGGAGGAGTGCAAGGTCTCTAACATCCACCAGCTCTGTGATGTCATCATGGAGGAGGGGAAGAGGACTCCAGTGCCAACCTGTGAAGCTCTGGTGATCTCCATGCCCAAGAGGGTTGAGGCAGTGCTGGAAAATAATGGTGGCCACACAAAATATTGACACTTTGGGCCCAATTTGGACATTTTCACTTAGGGGTGTACTCACTTTTGTTGCTAGCGGTTTAGACATTAATGGCTGTGTGTTGAGTTATTTTGAGGGGACAGTAAATTTACACTGTTATACAAGCTGTACACTCACTACTTTACATTGCAGCAAAGTGTCAGCTCTTCAGTGTTGTCACATGATGGGAGGGGTGTACTTACTTTTGTCACATACTGTGCATTTAATTTATGTGCAGCGCTGCATGACTGCACAATTGTCAGTTAAAGTAACACAGTGCCGTATCGCAAAAAATGGCCTGGTCATGAGGGGGGGGGGTAAATCTTCCGGAGGGCAAGTGGTTAACTGAAAGAGATTGGAAAGTGAGGGGTGCTGTGCGTTGCCCTGGGGAATAAATTTTATATCAAAGGAAAACCAAGTTAGAAAATGCAGTTTTACGGGGAGCAGCGATTTTCTGACGACACCACTGACCCCGGGGCATTTTGTATTCTAGGTGACACCAGCAACTCTGATAGGCGGGGGGTTATGGGGTGGGGGGTTCAGTTTCCCATCTACATCCTTGGCACTGGATGACTTTGTCCCGGCACTGCGAGGGACAGAGGGACGTGGCCAGGGGAGGGCTGGGCAAAGGAGCAGGGTGGCAATTGCCCCCCAGGCCACCCCAACTTACTTTTCGAAATGGCTGGCGGCCGTTGCCTGCTAACAATATTTTCTTTTTGTGGAGGAAGTAGGGGCCAGGGGCACAGCCGCCAACTAACTGCAAGCAGAGGGGGTCGCCCAGGGCCGGCCCTACCATGGATGATGTCTATTATAGGAGCGGGACTTCGTATGACAGCGTCAGAGCCAGGTAAGCAGGAGATCCCCGCTCTTTGTAATCCAACAGCTCTCCTCTTTCTGCATTGCAGGCTGCATTGATGGGCACTAATGAGGCCGCAGGGTGCTGATGAGGCTGCACCTCCTTTGTTGCTATTAACATTAAATTGTTACCACATTGAATCATATTTGTTTTGCTTCATAACATCAATATCCATTATAAAACCAGGTGGGCATGGATGGTGAGCTGATTCGGTGGTTCAATAGGCCACTTGACTGGACTTGCCCCCCAGGCCTAAGGCTGCCAGCCCTCCCCTGGACGTGGCTCCAATATAGGGAAAGTCCCTCAGATTCCGGGACTGTTGGGAGGAATGCGGCTGGTTGGCACGGTGGTGCGCACTAGAGAGCCCCCCAACAATAGAAACAAATAAGACTACAAAACGTCACGGTCTACTTAAGGCGCGGACTGTCAGTCATTTTCAATCCATTAAATCTTCGGCCCTCGTTGTTTTAACTTTGGATTTAAAACATTTTTTCTGCCAGTAAATCCCTTATACAGCCCACTTCCTGTTTTCTGGTCTTTAGCCTAGGCTCATGACATCATGCTCAGCCTCTCTCTCCGGAGAGTTTGCCAGGAAGGGAGAGGGGATGAGCCATAAGAGGGCCAATGAGAGCTGCAGGGCTGGAAGTGAACAGGCAGAAGCTTCAGCTGCCCACAGTTAAAATGGCTGCAGCCAGACTCAGTGGAGGGAGATTTCTGCAGCACATTTGGAAAGCGCAGAGTCGCAGTATATATGAATTTATATACTAAGTGGTTGGAGGGAAGCTTCAGAATGGCAAAGATGTTTTATCACAGATTATGTGAGCGGAGTGCCGTTCCTCTTTAACAGAAAGCTTTGCTCTTTTTTTATTGTTTGAAGCCAGGACAGAGAAATCGGTGAAGTGCCAAACACAATTTTATATCAAAACTGTTTAATGTGAAATTGGAAACATTTTACGATTTGTCGTTTGCTGGGGGAAAGTTTAGGAAAAGCTCCTCTAGGTGATTCCATGCCTCCCCGAGCCTCATAAAAGATTCCTTCCCTGAGACGACCGAAGATCTGGCATCAGGGATAACGAGTGACGTCACATCGATCGCTGGGACAGGGAGGGATAACGAGTGACGTCACATCGATCGCTGGGACAGGGAGGGATAATGAGTGACGTCACATCGATCGCTGGGACAGGGAGGGATAACGAGTGACGTCACATGGATCGCTGGGACAGGGAGGGATAACGAGTGACGTCACATGGATCGCTGGGACAGGGAGGGATAACGAGTGACGTCACATCGATCGCTGGGACAGGGAGGGATAACGAGTGACGTCACATCGATCGCTGGGACAGGGAGGGATAACGAGTGACGTCACATCGATCGCTGGGACAGGCAGGACGATGAATGAAACATTTGATGGAACTCTTTGTATTTCTCAATAACCGACGGACGGCCATCGATCGCTGGGACAGGGAGGGATAATGAGTGCCGTCACATCGATCGCTGGGACAGGGAGGGATAACGAGTGACGTCACATCGATCGTTGGGACAGGGAGGGATAACGAGTGACGTCACATCGATCGTTGGGACAGGGAGGGATAACGAGTGACGTCACATCGATCGCTGGGACAGGGAGGGATAACGAGTGACGTCACATCGATCGTTGGGACAGGGAGGGATAACGAGTGACGTCACATCGATCGTTGGGACAGGGAGGGATAATGAGTGCCGTCACATCGATCGCTGGGACAGGGAGGGATAACGAGTGACGTCACATCGATCGTTGGGACAGGGAGGGATAACGAGTGACGTCACATCGATCGTTGGGACAGGGAGGGATAACGAGTGACGTCACATCCATTGCTGGGACAGGGAGGGATAATGAGTGACGTCACATCGATCGTTGGGACAGGGAGGGATAACGAGTGACGTCACATCGATCGTTGGGACAGGGAGGGATAACGAGTGACGTCACATCGATCGCACATGAAATACGAGGCGTCCTGCTGGTGAGGATCCTGGAGGAGACGGCGCTCTCAGACGCTCCGGACAAATGAAAATAGTTTCTTGTTTATAAAATGATTTTTTCTTGCAGCTTTCCAAGTCTGCGAAAATAAATTCCTGAAGTCCCAATATAAAGTCACCAAATTATTTTACCGAGAATTTCACCTTTCATCTATAAAAAGCTGTCCTTCAGTGCCTGGGCTGTGATGATGTCATAGCTGTCCTTCAGTGCCTGGGCTGTGATGATGTCATAGCTGTCCTTCAGTGCCTGGGCTGTGATGATGTCATAGCTGTCCTTCACTGCCTGGGCTGTGATGATGTCATAGCTGTCCTTCAGTGCCTGGGCTGTGATTGCGGCAGCAGCAACAAAGGTTACAAAGGTCTTGTTAAGTGGTATCCCAACAGGTTTCGACAATCCCGACTTCTTCAGGGCACTATTGAATGAAAGTTGTTGTAAGCCCTCGAGGCAAAGCTGTACTCCATAGTGTCCTGTGATAGTAGAAGGTCCCCAATGTGACCGTATATATAAGGGGATAGAATGATTGTAAATGTGCTAGTAGAACAAATAATGCCAGGAGCCACGAGGTAGAATGTGAAAACAGCTGAAATACGCAGAGGAGATTACAGCTTGGCTCCAGGGACCCTTAGGATAAATAGAGAGGAAGCTCTAAAAGGGCCACAGATAGCAATAAATAATGAGGGAAATGGGTTCTAATCCTTCTCAGCTCCATCCAAATCTAAAGTAAGAGTTTTGCCTTTAGTTGTACTTCAAGGCTACCAAAGCCCAAATAGCAAGCGCTCATTTCCCTCCATGATACTGGAGGGTTCCTGACAGCCAATCGCGCTCTTCTTATTAGCGCAGGAGCTAAGCGCTGGCCCAAAGGATAGGGTCCTGTTTTACAATTGCTATATTTTACCCCCCCCCCCCCGGACTTCATTTACTAAACATAGTCGCCCAAATTTGCAGGCCGTTCCCCATCACTGACCGCCCATCCTCCGCCTTGGACGGCCCGAGTATTAAAGTCTCTTCTCTTTGTTTGGAAGAACCATGGGGAACGTTATCTTCCATTCCGCTGGCAACACAAGCGTTTCCATATTTTGTTTATCGTTCAGATTTACTACCCGGAGATGCAGCGAGCGGCCGCTTAATCCGTGGGGTGACTCACTGGGATTTAGGAGTTATTAGCGGCTTCTAACGATACAAATAAGATAATGATGTCATTTACAAGCTATGAACACCGCGTCCCATTAAGAGGCAGACAGGGCTACCAGTTGGGGATTTTTTTGAGGGCTAAAAATATCAGATTTGTGTTGTTTTCATCTCGTTGGGAGTCGTCTGCAGAAGTCTTCCCTTCCCAAAAATAATAATAATAAAAAAAATATTAAATTCACTTCTTGGAAGCCGACTTGGGATTCTGAAAATAAAGGAAATCACTGAATATTTATCTGGAGAGCGCTGCAAGCCGAACGCCAACCGATCAGTCGTAAAGCAAACCGGAGGAACATGGAGGCCATTGACTTCCGACTTCTAAAATACCAGTTGCCTGGTTGTCATTGGCTCCTTTGTGCAGCAAGAAAACCGGCATTTCCAGACGGAGAGGTCAGTCGGTGTTTTCTGGGGAATCGGTGACTTCTGATGTTTTACAGATGAGCCGAGATCCTTCCCGCCAAGCCAAAATTTGGGCAAAATTTCTGATTTCACCATTCTATTAAAATGCATCGGACAACAGGAAAGTCAAACTAAAAGTCTGTTTTTCAGTGGATTACAGGGGGTTTAATGGGGCTAAAAAGCAAATTTGTAATATAAAAAAGTAACTACACCTTGTATTGATAGAAGCCCAAATTAAAGGCCAATTTTGGCAAAATTTGGTCTAGCAATAAATCAGTAATTTCACTAAGAAATCAAGTTGGCCAAAATTCATCACTCATCCCTGTCTAAGACTGGAGATGCTTAGCTCTGTGCAATGCTATTGGGGCTCATTATCTGGGGGTGTGGGGGAGGGGGGCTGCACCATGAAGAGAGGTCTGGTTGTCATGTTGAGGTAGGAAACAATTGGGGTGTGGGGGGTTCTGGCTTAATTTAGGTTATAGGGCCCAGAAAAGTGGAATCAATTCATTTTACTAAAAGAGGACTTGGAAATTGGAATTCTGAGGAAAAAAAAGTTATATAATGTAGCCTGTCACAATCATTAACATTGGTCTGAGAGTAACTTGGTCAGAGAGTAACTTGGTCTGAGAGTAACTTGGTCTGAGAGTAACTTGGTCTGAGAGTAACTTGGTCTGAGAGTAACTTGGTCTGAGAGTAACTTGGTCAGAGAGTAACTTGGTCTGAGAGTAACTTGGTCTGAGAGTAACTTGGTCAGAGAGTAACTTGGTCTGAGAGTAACTTGGTCAGAGAGTAACTTGGTCTGAGAGTAACTTGGTCTGAGAGTAACTTGGTCTTAGAGTAACTTGGTCTGAGAGTAACTTGGTCTGAGAGTAGCTTGGTCTGTGAGTGACTTGGTCTGAGAGTAGCTTGGCCTTAGAGTAACTTGGTCTGAGAGTAACTTGGTCTTAGAGTAACTTGGTCTGAGAGTAACTTGGTCTGAGAGTAGCTTGGTCTGAGAGTAGCTTGGTCTGAGAGTAACTTGGTCTGAGAGTAGCTTGGCCTTAGAGTAACTTGGTCTGAGAGTAACTTGGTCTGAGAGTAGCTTGGTCTGAGAGTAGCTTGGTCTGAGAGTAACTTGGTCTGAGAGTAACTTGGTCTGAGAGTAGCTTGGTCTGAGAGTAACTTGGTCTGAGAGTAGCTTGGTCTGAGAGTAACTTGGTCTGAGAGTAACTTGGTCTGAGAGTAACTTGGTCTGAGAGTAGCTTGGTCTGAGAGTAACTTGGTCTGAGAGTAGCTTGGTCTGAGAGTAACTGGGTCTGAGAGTAACTTGGTCTGAGAGTAGCTTGGTCTGAGAGTAACTTGGTCTGAGAGTAACTTGGTCTGAGAGTAACTGGGTCTGAGAGTAACTTGGTCTGAGAGTAACTTGGTCTGAGAGTAGCTTGGTCTGAGAGTAACTTGGTCTGAGAGTAGATTGGTCTGAGAGTAGATTGGTCTGAGAGTAACTTGGTCTGAGAGTAGCTTGGTCTGAGAGTAGCTTGGTCTGTGAGTAACTTGGTCTGAGAGTAACTTGGTCTGAGAGTAGCTTGGTCTGAGAGTAACTTGGTCTGAGAGTAACTTGGTCTGAGAGTAACTGGGTCTGAGAGTAACTTGGTCTGAGAGTAACTTGGTCTGAGAGTAGCTTGGTCTGAGAGTAGCTTGGTCTGAGAGTAACTTGGTCTGAGAGTTACTTGGTCTGAGAGTAACTTGGTCTGAGAGTAGCTTGGTCTGAGAGTAGCTTGGTCTGAGAGTAACTTGGTCTGAGAGTAGCTTGGTCTGAGAGTAGCTTGGTCTGAGAGTAACTGGGTCTGAGAGTTAGTTGGTCTGAGAGTAGCTTGGTCTGAGAGTAACTTGGTCTGAGAGTAGCTTGGTCTGAGAGTAACTAAGTATGCAGCATCCGGAGTAAAGCTGTCCACATAGACCATCCTCCGTACCGCCATCCACATCATCTCTTCCACACCTCGCTCCCGATCGCTTCAATCCTCGCGATCAGATCACTCTGCTGCAGGAATGGATAGTCTTCCCGGGCAGGATTTCAGACTGACAGCAGTGAGAGCCGGCGGTGTGGAGGACGGTCTATGAGGACAGCTTTACCCCGAATGCCTCCATACTTAGATGGGCCTCTAATAATCATCATCCATGTGAGTTTCATTAAATGTAACCACATTGCTACACTTAGAGGCGTCCCTCTTCTCTTTTATACTCCGTAGCTCCTGCTGGGTGCTTCTAATCCCCCTGTGGAGGCGGCCATTTGTGGATGGACATTTTATGGTTACACAACCAATCACATTGCTATAAGACTTTTATATGGACTATAAACTGAAGGACGTCTGAATAAATGGCTGTGGAACGAATCATCTGATTTTCCATTATTTCTTATGGGGAAATTCTCTTCTATGTTCGAGTGCCTTGGATTACAAGCGTGTTTCCGGAATGAATTATCCTCGCGATCTGAGGTTTTACTGTATTATATTTCTTTTATCTCCTCTGTGGGTTGAGGCCCACATTATGCGTTGGGTAATTTTCTCATGACCAACTTGCCTTGTGTGGGCCACAATTTCCATGTAGAGCCCCCACCTGATTGGGTTGAGGTAAATAATGTGCATAAAATACATGAATTACTCATATAAATGATATAAAATTAGGGGACATTGTTATGCGTGGTCTGGGGACCGGGTCTCTCTGATAATAACAATGATGATGATACAAAGGTCTTCAGTCTTTACACCCAATGCCTTTCTTGCCAATCACGTCGCCTTACGGAGAAGCAAGTTTAGTTTTCTAGGAAAGCGTTGAATATTTATTTGCAGTTGGCGTCAGTGAAAGTTCCGTGAAGCCAGCCAGGACTTCAGATTAGGAAATCTACAAAACAGTGGGTGGAAGTTCCATGACTCCCCCATTACCACCTCTAATGGTTTCTGGGGTCTGCATACATTATGTTGTCATTAGCACTATCAGTGACTACGCGGTGACCACCCGGAGGAACATTAGCAACTTATCATGTAGACCAACATGTATGTAGATTCAGAGAGAGCCATCAGAACAGATGACCATTAATCTGGACCGGCACCATTAATGGCACAATGCAGATCCTCTGATGTAGGGAAAAAAGAAGATTGCTGTTTTTTTCTCTCTGACGTCTCCTATCAGCATGCTCTGTAGATTTGCTCCTTGTGATGCATCTTTCCTCCCAGTTTCAGCTGTGCTGTACAGGGACTACAACTAGGGGCCATTATCGGGTCACATTCAGGTACTAGTGTTGTGTAATGGCTGCATATCCTCCAGGTGTACAGCTAACCAAGTGGCAGTGGAGCACCTGCACTATTTACCTTATTCCTGGCCAGATATTGGATGGTTCCTGAGACCTATCAGGGTGCTATGGACACAAGATCCTCCCAAGCAGGTACCCATTGGAACCAGCCTGTGACAGAACATCCAGCACCTAGTTTGGGTGCTTCCATCAAGATACAGCTTCCTCCAGTCTGGAACCAGGAACCGGGTATTGTAGCCGAGCACCCAAGGACTAGGCGACACTAGCTTAGGTGCAAACTGGAACTCCCTTTATTGTAAACTCACACAGAATATACAGTATAAACCACAAAATCAGTTAAGAGCTTGATCACATTATCCTAAGCAATTAGCACAACAATTAACAACTAGTCACCTAGACAAGCCTTGGTGACTCAGGTCATTGTCCAACCAGACAGTTCGGCACCAGTATTCAAGAAGACCCAGGGCTGGCCAAGTCTCATTAACCAGTTTTCTTTTCAAATAAATCTTCTCACTGAGTTTCAAGTTGGCAGAAACCATCATGACTTCCCTGACTGGTAAATGTTATAATGTCCTCTTGCATTATATAGCATGACATCTTCCTAAATGCTTGTAGCTTCCTCAAATTCCAGGGTCCATAGTCAGTAGGTAAGAGGCTACCCTGCAGTTCCCTCCAAAAGCCCCTGTCCCGGTTGGGTCTGTCAATGCCAATAACCCTGGGAGGCTTCCCATCTGACCCAACCAGCATCCTCCAGATAGCTATCCCATGCCTTACAACAGGGACCTCATTCAGCACCATCCATTTCCAGAGGATGTCCTCATTTTGAGGTTTGGAGAAGGAAGAGTCCAAACAATGAATTCCTTTTAACTGCTTACTGAACATATTGATTTATATACTTCAGTCATCGCAGAGGTGATGCCACTTTCCTAGAAGTTGCAAACAATAAAGAGAGAGGAGAGCCAAGTCAAGGAGCCCGGACCTTTAGGAGGATTTGCTAGAGGTCTGCATCCCATAAAAAAGGGCATGTCGTCCTCATAGTCCTGTGCCTTTCCTCCCAAAGGGAAAGCCCCAAGAGATAGAGCCTCACAAACTACATCCTTGCTGTGACTTGGTCCTTCAGACACTTCCCATGATCACCCAAGGTGGACTCTTTCCAAGACTATTTATATATCAGCCCTACTTTCCAAGATGCCCCGCACTCACATAGGCAGGGCTGGCACTTCCTTTTATCTCTGTTATCTGTGGTCATTCCCCACCCCACTACTACTCTGGGGCTTCTAATGGTTCATACAACCTAGTATGGTGCTCCCATATTTTTGATTCCTTTAGCAAACTCATCCTAGGGTCCAGCAGGATACCGCCATTGTTGGAGAGAAGCCTCCATACCACATAGACGTCTACAATTTGTTTCATTACGATTAGAAATTCGGACACAATTGTCATTATTCAGAGATTCGGATGTATCCAAATTTCGGAATCACAATAGTAATGAATTTTAATGAGTCTAAAATAAATTATAACTAAACAAATTAGTCTGATTTGAAATTTGAAAATGAATTCAAATTCAAAATGGAAACATATTGCAACACCCCCTTCAATACCGGGCACTTCCCCCCCTTCCTGTCCCCCATACAGACACTTCCAGATACACCATACCTCCGAAGAGAGGTTGTTACCGCCATAGGACGACCTGGGATCCTACTCAAACGATTTCCTTAGTTTTTATACCCTCGTGGTATGATCCAACATACTTGGTAATCTTCGGGGTCTCATCATCACCCCACCCCTTACTGGTGTCTATTG
>BLSH010125421.1:74449-95099 GCA_018402905.1 Glandirana rugosa
GTAAACAGATGGTGGGGGGGGAGTATTTTGTTACTAGGCAGCGCTGTGGGCATTGCACATCGCCCACAGCGCTGCTGCACGTCTTCTCTCCCCCCTCTCTCCTCTCACACTGCACCGATCGGTGCGGAGAGGAGAGACAAGCCGGCGCTTCCGCCGGCTTGTTTACATGTGATCGCGCCGTCATTTGACGGCGCGATCACGTGGTGAAAGGCCGCGCACAGCGGCCATTCACCCCGATCCGTGATCGGTCGGGTCCCCCGGACCCGACGGTCACGGATGTTCCCGTGTGCGCGCCCCAGGGGGCGCGCGGGAACCGCGATTCTGGGAGGACGTCAATAGACGTCCTCCCAGAATTAAGCAACCGCCCTGTAGACGTCTTTTGTCTATAGGGCGGTTGTTAAGCGGTTAAGGTCATCACATAGGACAAGGGGGCGCTCTTTACGTCTGGAGGAAAAAAGATTTCATCTCCAAATACGGAAAGGTTTCTTCACAGTAAGAGCTGTAAAAATGTGGAATAGACTCCCCCCAGAGGTGGGTTTGGGCAGCACGGTTGATTGCTATAAGAAAGGCCTGGATTCTTTCCTTAATGTAAATAATATAACTGGGTGATAACATTTATAGGTAAAGTTGATCCAGGGGGAATCCGATTTCCTCTCGGGGGGATCAGGAAGGAATTTTTCCCCCCGCTATAGAAAATTGGATCATTGGCTTTGCTGGGGGTTTTTTTGCCTTCCTCTGGGTCAACTGTGGGTGAAGGATTGTAGGGTTATATATATCTTTTTTTTTTTTGATTGGTTGAATTAGATGGACTTGTGTCTTTTTTCAACCTGGCTAACTGAGTCATTGATGCCTACAATCCATTTAGAAAGTATCATCTTCTTCTCTTCTCCTTTCCTCTTCTTATTTTATCCCTTTCTTTTCCCTTTCTTTCCTACTTCCAGGAACTAGACTGTTACCTTCTGGAGCCTACAGCCAATTTAGAAGGTGCCATCATCCGGTCTCCTCTCCCTTTCCTCTTCTTTCCTTCAATTCTTCTCTTCTTCCCTTCCCTCCTCTCTCTCTTCTTCTTTTTCATTCCTTTCTTCCTTCCAGGAACTTGACCGTTGCCTCCTGGAGTCATTGATGGCTTCGCCCATTTACAAGATACCATCTTCTTGTCTTCTCTCCTCCTTCTTCTCCTCTCCTCTTCTTCCCTGTTCTCCTGCTTTCTCCTTTTCTCCACTTCTTCTATCCATTTCTTTCCCTTTCCTTTTCTACTTCCAGGAACTTGACTGTTACCTCTTAGAGTCCATGATGCCTTCAGCCCATTAGAAGACCCCATCATCGTCTCCTCTATCCTCCCTTTGCTTTCTTCCTACCAGGAACTTGACTGTTACCTCTTAGAGTCATTGATGGCTTCGCCCATTTGCAAGGTACCATCTTCCTATCTTCTCTCCTCTCCTCCTTCCCTTGCCATCTCTCTCTCTCTTTTTTTCTCCTTTCCTTTTTCTATCCATTTCCTTTTCCTTCCTTTTCTACTTCCAGGAACTTGACTGTTACCTCTTAGAGTCCATGATGCCTTCAGCCCATTAGAAGACCCCATCATCGTCTCCTCTATCCTCCCTCTCTTCTTCCATTCCCTTCTTTCTCCCATCATCCACATCATAGTCCTACTTGATAACGGTCTGAACTGAGACTCTTTAAAATTCCTGAGAATAAATTCCTCCTAAAAAGAATACATTGTTTGTGAAATGATCTTTCCAGGTTGTTACATGAATGATGCAGATAAAAAGGAAGCATGCACAAGAGATTAGGAAGATACAACAATGTTTATGCAGATTCGTATTTTTAGCCCAGGGCACCTTTAAATATTCATCTCCATGACACGTTGTGTGGAATTACCTGGAACTTTATGGCACTTTGAGGAGATTTGCCATAACAGCGGCCTGCGATGGTTCCCGATTTAGTACGAATGGTTTACGTCAGCAGAACCTCATCTTCCTGATGGTGTCCATTCACAGGAGCTGACAGTCCAAATCCACGCCTGAAGACGTAGCATAAATAAAGGTCGCATAAAACGGAAAATAGGCAAACGCACCTGTTGTGTGTTTTGGATGGAAGCCAGCCTTCCCATTACAGGGGCCCCGCTCAACCAAAAGCAGTTTAATTAGCGGCACTTCACCTTTAACACGGGGGAGGGGGGCAGAAGAAATGCAGAACGTTTCAAACAGACGTCTGATGACTTAATAATGACACGTGAATTTACACTTCAGTCAAACATGAATGTTCTGCAATTAAACTGAGTCAGAGCGTGCGGCTTACAGGCATGGCAGCTTGAATGTTCACCCTCACCTTCGTCTTCTGCACCGGCTTCTCAGCGGCAATGAATTGATCTCGTTTTTGCCTCTTCGTCTTCTGACCAGGTAAATGCAGTCGGTGTGTTAAAGGGGCCAGATGTTTGGTACCCAAAGTGCAGTAAGTTCACATATATTGCAATACATGTTTAATCCGACCAACTGCACCAAAGTAATCCCTCTTCTGGCCAGTCCCTACTCTACTCTGCCACTGCAAATGCTACAGTGGACAACTGTCAGGGCTGGGCTCAGCCCTCCCTTCTCAGAGCTCAGCTTGCTCAGCTCAGATTTTGTAGTGGTAAAATGCGGTCACACCCCTTTAGCACCTGATAGTTCACATACATGTACAAGCTATTGGGATCTGAGCACAGGTATATCTTTTCTCTGTTGTAATGCAGGTCAGTGACCAGATCTGAACAGTGGCAGCCCACCCATAATCTACATGCAGGGCTCCGGACGAATGGATTCCAATGGGGTTATTTTTTGAAGCACAGGGTTAGAGCCTGAGGCTCTAATTGGGTTGAAAAAGGGTGGGCTTGGGGTGCAGAGCACTGCACCCTGAGCCCACCCAGTTGTGTGACAATAGCCAATTAATATTCACTATTGTCTTCCTGATTCTCCTCCCGGCCTATTGGGTCTCAGTCAGGTTCCTGTTCAGCCTGGAGGAGAAGCAATGGGCCCTGGAATGAGGAGCTGCAGTTCGGATCCATGTCTGCCTGATCCGCCTCCTTCCTAAGGTAAGGAGGCCTCTGATTGCCACTGCATTCCCATCCTTCTCCTGCAGGGGGGATGGGGTTGTTGTTGGTTTGCCCCCCCCCCCCCAAAATATTGAGCGCCACTCGATCTGAACCTAGTCACTCTCCCCCACATTGGGTCTATATGCCCCATGTTGGCATCAGAGGCACTAATTGGCTTCAAAAAGGGTGGGCTCGGGGTGCAGAGCACTGCGCCCGGAGCCCACCCAGTGTGACAATAGCGAATTAATATTTGCTATTGTCTTCCTGTTTCTCTAGCAAACTGATTGGCTGTGATTCCTAAGTCCTGACTGGCCGGAAGGAGAAACGACCGACGGGCCTTGGGAGGAGACACAGAGGGGAAGCTGCAAACTGGATGGGGTAAGTGCGGGACTGTCGGGGGGCCTGGCGGGGCAACCAATGCGGCTATCGAGCAATGAGGGGGAGCGGCAATTGATCGAGCGTGAACCAGGGGAGGTGGTTGGTTGGTTGGATGGATGGCTGGCTGGGGGGAGTGGGCCACCCCTCAAGAAAATTAAGCACCAGCCGCCACTGGTTGGCATGATGAACACGGTAGCATTTGCAGTGGCAGAGCAGAGTAGGGACTGGCCGGAAGAGGGATTACTTTGATGCAGTTGGCCGGCTTAAACATGCATTGCAATATATGTGACTAAATATCCCCGCTGTACATTGCAGAGTTTTCTGGGAAGGGTGCAGCAGTGTGCAGAGGGTCCATCCAGAATTTGTAGTGTAATGTGGTCCCACCCCCTGAGGCCTGGGGATATGTGCATAGCAGCAGCTGAAGGTTAGGCCTGAAGCCTGAGGCTTAGCCACGTGTGTAGAGGCTCAGCCCGAGGGAAGCCTGATCTTGGCAGAGGCTCTGCCTCAGGGGGAACCGGACCATTCCAAGGGTTCTGTCGGCTGGAGAACCCAGTTTTGTCAGAAGTGAAGGGACAGAGTTGGGAGGACAACCATTCCTGTCGCCAAAGGCAAAGCCAGGGTCAGAGGTAAAGGGGAAACTGTCGCCCTCAAGGGAAACACTCCTGTTATAAGAGTTCAGCGTTTGAGAGAGAACCAGTGCAGCCTTTTTCACTAACCGGGGACGGTGAAGAAGTTGGAAAATTCTCAGCGAAAGTCAAGCTAGGGACCCAACAGAATAAAGGGGGTGACTCTTGCAGGAGAGTTAAGCAGGTGGGCTGAAGAGCTGAGTAAGGGGCCCAGCAGGTCAGCGTGGGTGGCGCTCAGAAGATACAGCAATTGGCTGTGTGAAGTTCAAGGGACCCAGTGGCAATGGGAATCCAAAGAGTCTTTTAAGAGACTGTGAGCTTAAATTCTTGAAGCTGCAGCGGGAAGCTGCGAGATGGAGACCAGGTCTACACAACGGGGATACCGAGCTTGGTATGTATACAGATCTGTACAAGTTCAGTTGCTAAAGGAAATGGCTCTTTCAGGTTCAGCTTTAAGGCTTCCAGAGCTATACAACCACCATACTGTTCTATTTTTGTGAGTCTCGGAGTCTGCTAAGTGCTTTTGCACCTGCTCAATGGCTGTCCTGTCCCTAACCCTCTCTCCTCAGTTCTTTAAGATAAAATAATTCTCTTTTGTTCTGCATCATCAAAGTGTCTGGCGCCCAACTTAATCTACACCACTTCACAGCCACCATGCCTAGTGACCCACACTGTGAGAATGGATGCCAGCCCTCCTTGACTCTGAAGGTCACCATCAGGCCTGCAGAGGTCAGGACCTGGGCTACAAAAGTGGTATTTTAGGGAAAATCATGCAGTCTGAGCGTTTACAGAGGGGAGGCCTGGGTCACATAGCAGAGGCTTTGTCTGGGACTTTTCCATGCCGATCCCGAGTGCTAAATTAGGTAGAGACACCACAGTCCCTCTTTTATTAAAATTTGTGAAATTAGTCGCCAAGTCGGTTTATTATTTTTTTCCCTCTAATTTGAAGCACGTTGGGAGAGTTATAAATGACTGCTGATGGATGTCCCCCCGGTAAATATAAGACAGATTTGAGTCTTCTGCAGACTTGGAAGCGGTGCTGGTATATATTTATAGGAAGGGTCGTGAACTGGAACCCGTGACAACGTAATTAATAGATGTCACCTGGTCCCCAGCTCCGAAAATCGAGCCAAATGCATTAAGGCAGGGGTCTCCAAACGTTTTAAATACAGTATCTAACAAAAGTAAGTACACCCCTCACTGGTGTCAAGCGTGTGTGGCAGCAACCAGGTGAGGAGTACAAAGACAAGTGTGTCTTGCCTACAGTCAAGCATGGTGGTGGGGGTGCCATGGTCAGGGCTGCATGAGTGCTGCCGGCACTGGGGAGCTACAGATCATTGAGGGAACCATGAATGCCAACATGCACTGTGACCTACTGAAGCAGAGCTTCCCCTCCCTTCAGAGACTGGGCCACAGGGCAGCATTCCAACATAACGACCCCAAACACCTCCAAGACGACCACTGCCTTGCTAAAGAAGCTGAGGGTAAAGGTGATGGACTGGCCAAGCATCACCAGACCTAAACCCTATTGAGCATCTGTGGGGCTCCTCAAACGGAAGGTGGAGGGGCGCAAGGTCTCTAACATCCACCAGCTCTGTGATGTCGTCATGGAGGAGGGGAAGAGGACTCCAGTGCCAACCTGTGAAGCTCTGGTGACCTCCATGCCCAAGAGGGTTAAGGCAGTGCTGGAAAATAATGGTGGCCACACAAAATATTGACACTTTGGGCCCAATTTGGACATTTTCACTTAGGGGTGTACTCACTTTTGTGAGATACAGTATGGGGCCACATTGTATATTTTACCATATTTCATGGGCTGAAAAATATAGTTTTATAAATGAACACATCGGATGTAACCATCTGCTGACTGCTCACCAGCAAATATACAGGTGCCCGTACCTCGCAGACTTTCTCTCAGGTTCACTGCACTCATGGACGCCCCTAGGGGTTGCCACCTTTCCTTCAAGCCAAACCCCAACACTTTAGCGACGCACAGCAATATTTTTTGTAGCATTCACTATAGCAGCCTGCTGACCCATGCTGTGTCCAATCATCAATTTCGACTGAGACCTGCTGATCAGCTGTGTCCAATCACACAGGGAACAGCGATCTGGTTGTTTCTTCTCCTTGAAAAGCAGGGAGAAAAAAACAGCCAGATCTCTTAGTAAAACACTTGTTAGGCACACAGGTAACCCTTTCATCGCCCCCTGTAGGGGCACGCAGGAAGACGTCACGTATGACGAAACATGTTGGGCGGAGCTATGTGCTGATGTCATCATGCCCCACGTGACCCTGGAGGTGCGGTTGAATGACTTTGTGTTTGCCGGAAAACGTTTTAATTCAGGCTCTACTGCTTTTAATCAAATGTAAGAAGCCTTTTGGCTCTATTCAATAAAGGATATATAGAGTATCACACTACTGGAGCTCTCTATTTGTATGTTCTACCTCTAAAATTACCCCTCCTAGTGCACACCCCCCCTCCAACCCCCCTCCCAGCACCAATTCCCCTCAAATCCCTCCACCTAGCACAAATCTCCCGTCCCCCCATCCCAACACAAATCCCCCTAAATCTTAGCACTGTTAGCACCCCTCCCCCCAAAAAATGTCCCCTCCTAGATTGATACTTACCCCCTGCAGCTCCCCATATTAATATTCCCCCTTCCAACGCAAATCCCTCCCCCACCTCACATGATAACACAGTGCCCAGGGCAGCCGCCCCTCCTGCCCACCCCTTGTCCCTGCTGCCTAGGCAGGCTGCATTTGTACCATCTGGGGTAACAGCCACATGTGACGCTGAGCCTGCCTGTCTGAAACAACTAAAAGGGACAGGGCCAGGCAGAGTCAGGCTGGGGAGGAAAGGGATAAATGATGTTGGACATCCTCCAGCCAGGTGGCCTCTATCTGACTTGCTGCAGCTTCTAATGCACATAATGAGAAGCTCACAGTGTGCAGGGAAATCAGAGGAAGCCATAGAATTGAAGGGAAGGTCGGAGTTCAGCTTTAAGCCGTCAGCTCCTGAGTCGCCTCCGCTATAAATGGTAAACATCCCCGGGCAGACGGATTGGCCGCCCCGCTCGGCGCATTCATAGCAAACAGTTATCTCCCCGCGCGTCAAAACAGCTTGAAGACATGGTGAGTGGAAAGGAGCCACGCACATGAAAGCATTTATCCCAACGTTTTATATCAGAAGCCGGCCAGACATTGTCCCCAATGGAAAGGAGGCTTTATAGTGCCTCGTGCCGCCCCCCGGGGGGCGCTAACAATGGCGGAGCTCAAGCCCAACAATGAGCCATTGTCCTACCTGATTAAACACTCATGGGGGACTGCGCTGTCATTTCCACTCTGATTGCATTCTGGATTAAAGAATCAGCTCATTACTTCAAATCACAGACGGGGGGAGGGGGGTTATTGGGAAACATTTCAGAAAAATAAATAGGAAATGTCGCTTTGCTGAATTCCCGGGAAATAAAATTCATTGGGCGGAATTTCATAGTATGGAAAAAAATGAATGTAATTGGGAAAGAAGAGCAAGGAGCAATAATGAGGAGCTAAGCAGGGCTGTGAGAAATCATGGGTCCTCGTACAGCCTAACTGGGTCCTCATACAGCCTAGATGGGGCCCCGTACAGCCTAGCTGGGGCCCCGTACACCCTAGACGGGGCCCCGTACAGCCTAGCTGGAGCCCCGTACAGCCTAGTTGGGGCCCCGTATAGCCTAGCTGGAGCCTCGTACAGCCTAGATGGGGCCCCGTACAGCCTAGCTGGAGCCTCGTACAGCCTAGCTGGAGCCTCGTACAGCCTAGATGGGGCCCCGTACAGCCTAGTTGGGGCCCCGTATAGCCTAGCTGGAGCCTCGTACAGCCTAGATGGGGCCTCGTACAGCCTAGCTGGAGCCTCGTACAGCCTAGATGGGGCCCCGTACAGCCTAGTTGGGGCCCCGTATAGCCTAGCTGGAGCCTCGTACAGCCTAGATGGGTCCTCGTACAGCCTAGTTGGGCCCCGTATAGCCTAGCTGGAGCCTCGTACAGCCTAGATAGGGCCCCGTACAGCCTAGTTGGGCCCCGTATAGCCTAGCTGGAGCCTCGTACAGCCTAGATGGGGCCCCATACAGCCTAGCTGGAGCCTCGTACAGCCTAGCTGGAGCCTCGTACAGCCTAGATGGGGCCCCATACAGCCTAGCTGGAGCCTCGTACAGCCTAGCTGGGTCCTCGTACAGCCTAGATGGGGCCCCGTACAGCCTAGCTGGGTCCACGTACAGCCTAGATGGGGCCCCGTACAGCCTAGCTGGGTCCTCGTACAGCCTAGCCGACAAGAAGAGTGAACCAAGCATAACAGCAGTGGCAGCCCATCCATAGAGGGCCATGGGCGCCATCCCCCATCCATGCGCCCAGCCCCCTGATCTACATGCAGGGTGCTGGATTCCAATGGGGGGGGGGGTTTTGAAGCACATGATTAGAGCCAGAGGCTCTAATAGGCTTCATAAAATGGTGGGCTCAGGGCGCAGAGCACTGCGCTCCAAGCCCACCTAGTTGTGTGACAATAACAAATTAATATTCGCTATTTTCACACTAAAGTTCCTCCCTGCCAATCAACACAGAGCTCTGTACAGAGGGAACAATCTCTCTGTTTCTTTTCCCTGTAAAGCAGGGAGGAGAAACTAAGAGATCTATTACAAAAAGAAGCACATTATACATTGTTAGGCACAAATTTAACCCTTTGATCACCCCTGATGTTAACCCCTTCCCATCCGGTGTCATTAGTACAGTGTTCATGTATAGTAGTATCACCATAGCTCCCAAATGTCCCAGATTTCAAGGGACTGCCCGGATTTGGAGGGACTATCCCGGATTTCAAGGGACTGTCCCGGATTTGGAGGGACTATCCCGGATTTCAAGGGACTGTCCCGGATTTGGAGGGACTATCCCGGATTTCAAGGGATTGTCCCGGATTTGGAGGGACTGTCCCAGGTTTGGAACAAAGTCCCTCTGTCCCTCTTCCCTCCTCATTTGTCCCTCACGTTGCTCTGATCTATAGAGTTGTATATAAAATGCACTTTTATCCTTCAGAAAATGTTTCCCAGCGCCAAACCTTTCATCCAATTTCTACATCGCTGTGTTTGTAAATTTCAGAAGCCAATATGAAGGAATAGTTGGGGGTGATAGAAAATACTTGTGGGTTTAACTAATTTTTTTTTTTGTGTAATTCTCCTTTAAGGGGGCGTGGCAGGGGTGTGTCCAATTTTAGGTATTATTTATTTTTTTAACAGCCCTGTGGGGGTTGGTGAAATATTGGGGGTCAATGGGGTATTTCTACTAAAGCTGGAGAGTGCAAAATCTGCCTCCCTTCTGCATAGAAACCAATCAGCTTCCAGGTTTTATTGCCAAAGCTTGGTTGAAGGAGGTCAGAAGCTGATTGGTTTCTATGCAGAAGGGAGGCAGATTTTGCACTCTCCAGCTTTAGTAGATAAACCCCCATGTCTCACTTTTGAGACCAAGAAAGAGATTGATCCTCAATCCTTTCTCTGGAGCCTCAGCTTAATTGTGAATGAACAGGAATGGCTCTGTACAGAGGCTCCCTGTTCCTTCACAAACTGAAGCATAGTAAACACGGGAGGATAACATGGCTTGGCTCCAGTAACTGCTCCTCCTGCTCTGGCCTCCCCTGTTGAACTTAGGGAGCCTGGACCCTGTACAGGAGTGCAGGTGCTACCCCCTTATCAATAGCCCTGGAGCTAAGTGCACAGGAGCCAATCAAAAAGTAAAAGTAGCAGTGACATCATCACTGGGCCGGTGCACACAGCAGAGCTGTGGGAAGGGCATAGCAGACTCCACCTATTACAGAAAACTACAGAAGGGGGCGGGGACAAGACCAGTCACCCTGCACAAGAAGAGAGAGCAGAGCTGTGCGAGGGGCCCAGCAGGCTCCACCTACTACAGAAAACTACAGAAGGGGCGGGACAAGTCCAGTCACCCTGCACAAGGAGAGAGAGTAGAGCTGTGGGAGGGGCCCATCAGGCTCCACCCATTACATAAAACTACAGAAGGGGGAGGGACAAGTCCAGTCACCCTGCACAAGGAGAGTGAGCAGAGCTGTGGGAGGGGCCCAGTAGGCTCCACCCACTGCAAAAAACTACAGGAGGGACGGGGAAAAGACCAGTCATCCTGCAGAAGAAGAGAGAGAGCAGAGCTGTGGGAGGGGCCCAGCAGGCTCCACCTACTACAGAAAACTACAGAAGGGGGTGGGGACAAGACCAGTCACCCTGCACAAGAAGAGAGAGCAGAGCTGTAGGAGGGGCCATCAGGCTCCACCCACTATGGAAAAGTATAGGAGGGGGCGGAGACAAGACCAGTCACCCTGCACAAGGAGAGTGAGCAGAGCTATGGGAGGGGCCCATCAGGCTCCACCTACTACAAAAAACTACAGGAGGGGTGGAGACAAGACCAGACCCCCTGCACAAGGAGAGAAAGAGCAGAGCTGTAGGAGGGGCCCAGCAGGCTCCACCCACTACAGAAAACTACAGGAGGGGCGGGGACAAGACCAGACCCCCTGCACAAGAAGAGAGAGAGCAGAGCTGTGGGAGGGGCAAAGCAGGCTCCACCCACAACAGAAAACTACAGGAGGGGGCGGAGACAAGACCAGACCCCCTGCACTAGGAGAGTGAGCAGCAGAGGGCGGTCTTTATTACAGGAAGTCTCACACGCGGTGACTGCACAGATCTGCAGGAAATACACAAAGATTTCAGGAGAAATATACACGAGGAATATATTTAGCCGACCTTTGCTTGTCCCAGAGTTCTGCTTTAAGCCAGCAGAGGGGTTACAGAGAGGCTCCAGATGAGCCGTCAGGCACATGAATTATACGTCTTCTTACACCCGGGACCTTTCTGAAGAGTGTCAGGAGGAAAGAAGAGCAGAGACAAGCCATTTATTTGAAATGTTAACATTCAACAAACAAAGCCGACACTGAGAAGTGCGAATCCGGGGAGCGCAGCGTGAGCGGCCCATTATTTTCATTACAACCTGCAAAGTGCTGTCGTTCGCGTGGAGCTGCGTTGTGTAAACTGTTTATGTAAGAAGGTTTCTTGGCCCCGGCTCAATAAACTCACCGTAATAATCCCATTCATACAGCGAGCGCGCCGCGGATTAGCCGGAGAGAAGGCTGCGAAAAGGCCACGTTAACCCTTCCGCGCCCCGTCCACGCGTCGCGGGGGTTGTCGGGCTCTTGGGACACCTCCTGGGGCCCGGATCTGCTTCTAGAGATTGGGAATCAGTGAGGTGTTTGTAGTCCCTCAGGCTTCCATCTCTGGTCCCTGATGTCCTCTCTCGGTCAAAGTGGCACCTCGGGGGAGTGGCACAATTCTGCTGCCAATTGCATATTGAGTGCCCCAGGCTTAGACGCTCCCCAAGGCTTTGTTTACAAGCGCAGCTTTTTTACTGCCCCCTCAGAGGCAGGCAGCTCAGAGGTGATAAATCGCCTCCTGGATTCCTAGTTTAACCCTTGAGAGCCCTGAGCACTGCCCCCAAGCACCTGCATTACCCGTGGTTGTGACGCGGTCCCATGCAGCAGGTTTAGACGCTCCCCAAGGCTTTGTTTACAAGCATTGCTGTTTTATTGTCCCCTCAGAGTTCTCAATCGCGGGTTCCTTGCCTCAGCTCCCAGGACAGACTACCCTTGTGGCCCTCACACCGCATGGTTCTACTTCTTTGTCCCATGTAAGTGAGTTGGATTGGATGTTCCTCTCCGCTTCATGGTAACATTCATATACTCCTTTCCCTTAGATTAGCATTCATGGTTTTTGTTTCAAACATTGTTGATGCATTCGCCCCTGAAGAGTGGTTATGCAACGAAACGCGTCGGTCATATTCTGGATGCAGTCATGACTATGTACTATCCCTTCTATGATGATAACTATACCTTACCCTATATATTGATTGGGATTATGCACTTTAAATGGAACCATTATGCTGGCAACCGGCCTTCAATGTTTACAATCTGAACATCTATGAATTTTCATACGCTTGTCATCATATCCCATGGCTACCATTGTGACGATAAATACTTTATACTTATAAAACGCTATTTTTATCCTGTGGTCCGTCATGTGCCTCATCCAAAGTCCCAGACTTTTTTCTCTTTGCTCAGAGGCAGCTCAGAGGTGATAAGACGCCCCCTGGATGCCTGGTGTGACCCTTGAGACCCCCGAGCGCTGCCCCCAATCACCTGGATTACACGTGGTTGTGACGCGGTCCCATGCAGCAGGTTTAGACGCTCCCCAAGGCTTGGTTTACATGTGCGGCTGTTTTATTGCCCCCTCAGGGGCAGTTGACAGGCAGCTCAGAGGTGATTTGTCGCCCCCTGGATTCCTAGTGTAAAGCTACACCCATAGGAGCTGCAGGATTGCTGCCCAGGTCTTTCCCACAGGTTTCGCCCCGCAGCCCGGCACACGGCTCATTCTCCCATTCCTTCAATAACCGGTCTGGAAGACATTGCTTTTCTTGTTTTAATTCTTGGAGAACTTGGACAGGGCTGAGGAGTTTAGTGGTGGGAAACTCCAAAAATAAGAACGATGTACAACTGAGGACTTCCACAGAGCACTCTATAATGAAGTCCGGGATTGAAGCAAGCAGTAGACTTCAGCTTAGTAGTAGAAGTTCAAACCACGAGAGCAGAGACCCTTTAAGAAAGAGTTTAGGTGGACAAAGCTCTTCAGGGGCCAGGCTGACTATGTGGTACCACAAAGGTCCCCAAGATCTCTCAGTGCCTCACATCTGGTAGCCTCCTTCCAACCTTCCCGTGATACCAGACAGCTCTCCTCAGTCAGCCCTTCTAATGAGCAGGGTCACTGCATTCATGCTCCCCAGGTTGCCCACCAGAGGTATCACCAACATCAGCTTCCGCCTGGGAGAGCAACATGCCCGCCAGGCTGGACTAATCCACTCTGGGAAGACCCAGGGCTCAGTGTGCTCACTGAATATATACAGTTACCCAGCATGCCATTAGATCCTCACTGGGATAGGCCAGGGCTTTATCAATATTCATGCTGCCATCTGCATAGCTTCACACCTATTATCCAGAAACTTCTCAAATTTCCTGCATACAGAGGAAGCTATAGGCCAGACTGGCAGTAGCTGAACACACTGAGCAGACCTTACTAGCAGATTACAGCTTCACTGGATACAGTGAGCAGAATATGCTTTTGTCTACCACATAAATGCAGCCACACTGACTACAGCGGGCAACTAAATGTATCTATTGAAAGCACAACTAATACTAACCTATCTAATCACCTACCTAGGAGCCTGCTACATCAATGGAACCACTGAGAGCCTAAGCATTGACCCAATGGCAGCTAAAGGGTTAAGGCAGGGCTTAAAATTTCAAGTGCTGAGCCACTAGCCAGGCATTAAGAGTTACTTGTCTTCAGTTGCCCCACCCAACCCCTACTCTGCCCCGTCCCTAATTCCACCCCTAAACACGCCCTAGTAAATTATCTCATAAAATGACACTATTAAACGTTTTATGCAGAATTAAGTTACAAAAATAAATATTAACTACAATTTTAACAATATTAACATAAAGCATATCGCTACTTATCAGTGCAGCCTTATCAGTGCCCATCAGTGCAGCCTTATCAGTGCCCATCAGTGCAGCCTCATCAGTGCCCATCAGTGCAGCCTTATCAGTGCCCATCAGTGCAGCCTCATCAGTGCCCATCTGATCCTGGCTGATCGCTTCTGGCAGAAGCGGTGCAGCCTTTTTTACAGGGCATCAGAGTGGCCCGAGGGGCAGGGAGGCAATTGCCGCCCCCAGCCTGCTCTGATGCCCGGTAAAAAAGGCTGCCCTCAGCTGATTCCCACTCGCCAAATGTGAGCAGGCGGGTGGGAATGGTGAGAGAGGAATGGTTCCTCCCTGGTTGTCATTTAAGCCGACCATAGAAGGATGGAAATTCTGCCCTTTTTTTTTGGTACAATTAATGACGTTGGCTACAGCCTGTAATCCCCATCGGAAGCCACGGGAGCAGAATGGGGAAACAGGGACAGAGCGTTGTCACCCTATAACAGGAAGTGCCTGAACCCGGTCCCTCATAAATCACCGCAGTGACTGGAAATCATTGAGACTCCAGGAAGATTGGCACCTTGTTCTCAGCCATAACTTCGCCCCTTCAATGAGCCGCCCTGCCACATGGCACCGACATCCCCAGCAGCCATGGAAAACGCTCTGGAGTCTGGTGGTCGGCCAGAAGACTTGTGACCCCCCCCCCCATACTGTCCTCAGATAATTGTTTGTTCAGTCTCGACCCCGGGGTGTTGACGCGGTGACATTATGCAGCCCGCTGTTCCGGCCTTGTGGAACAGAGTTTAGATATGGCGGCATTCCAGACCTGTGCCCAGTGTGTCGCTGCGGAGGCGATAACCGTACGAGGCGCAGGATGACAAAACCAGCTAACCCTTCCAACGCCGGCAACCTCCTCCTGAAAACATGGCTTCCCTACCCAACATTGGGGTCTTCAGACCTTCTTGGTAGATTCCGGACCACCGAAATTCTCTTATAACTCGGTCTTCATTTATTTTAGAATGCTGGGAATCCCCCCAGAGCCCCTCTTTTGTGGCAGGAGAACAAATCCAAAAGATCCGCACCTAGCAGAATTCTAAGGTGCCAAACACAAATGCATTAAAATCAAAGATTTTTTATATTAAATAGTCAATAAAATAAAAAACGAAGATAATTTTTCTTTTATAAAATAGCGCTTCCCCCGTAGAAGCCGCTGTGATTTACCAGGTTTCTTCCAGGGTTAGTGCTCAGGCAGCCAGGCACACAGCAACATTCATTCATTGTGGCTCAGTAATCAGTCTAGGGCAGGGCTCTGCAAACCACTTTAAGGGTGACATCTTGTATTGCGTTTATTGAGAAATTGTTGATTGGAAACGATTGTGAGCTTCCATTGCTCAAACGCCTTACTTGTGGACGGGGGAGGGGTATCCTCACATTGTCTATGGTATAAAGATGGAACTTTCCCACAATTCCTTTCCTCTCTTGTCATCCAGTCACTAAAAATAATGATAAAAAAACTCCCTTGCTTTTATTTCTCGCACTCAGTGGGCCGCGGTGTTCGCCGTTAGCTGTGTGTCCTCCATTATCTGGAAGCTGCAGCCCATCTGGCCTCCCTTCACTATGCAAGTCGCTGGAGGTCATCAAAAACTTCAATATTTTGACGTTTGGGATTTTTTTTCTTGCCCAAATCAACTGCAGCCGGCACATTCTTCATGGGCTTGTTGGAATGAGAAACAGGAGTTGGGTCAAGAGATGTTGATGGTACATTGCGGTCAGTGCCGGGTTATAACAGCCCCCGCCCAAGCCAAGACCCATGGAGGAATTCCTGAAAACGCTTGGTGTCGGTTTAACCAAAACAAGCAATGTGGATTGTTTAGGGTTAACATTACGGCAAATATTTTATTTATTAGCTCCAATTTCATCACCGTGAGGCTCCAACCAGAGCTGAAAATGAAGCCCTGAGCTACCTACAGGGAGCAAAGCTTCATTCATCTTTTATCCAGATACTTCTGTATTGCACCCTTCTACTCCACTTCCTGCAGTGCTGCGACAGGTTCTATACACGGTACAGATGCTGCAGCAGGTTCTATACACGGTACAAATGCTGCAGCAGGTTCCATACACAGTACAGATGCTGCAGCAGGTTCTATACACGGTACAGATGCTGCAGCAGGTTCCATACACAGTACAGATGCTGCAGCAGGTTCTATACACGGTACAGATGCTGCAGCAGGTTCTATACATGGTACATATGCTGCAGCAGGTTCTATACACGGTACAGATGCTGCAGCAGGTTCTATACACGGTACAGATGCTGCAGCAGGTTCTATACAAGGTACAGATGCTGCAGCAGGTTCTATACACGGTACAGATGCTGAGGAAGGTTCTATACATGGTACAGATGCTACAGCAGGTTCTTTACACGGTACAGATGCCGAGGAAGGTTCTATACACGGTACAGATGCTGAGGAAGGTTCTATACATGGTACAGATGCTGCAGCAGGTTCTATACATGGTACAGATGCTGCAGTGGGTTCTATACACGGTACAGATGCTGCAGCAGGTTCTATACACGGTACAGATGCTACAGCAGGTTCTATACATGATACAGATGCTGCAGCAGGTTCTATACATGATACAGATGCTGCAGCAGGTTCTATACATGGTACAGATGCTGAGGAAGGTTCTATACATGGTACAGATGCTACAGCAGGTTCTATACATGGTACAGATGCTGCAGCAGGTTCTATACATGATACAGATGCTGCAGCAGGTTCTATACATGGTACAGATGCTGAGGAAGGTTCTATACATGGTACAGATGCTACAGCAGGTTCTATACATGGTACAGATGCTGCAGCAGGTTCTATACATGATACAGATGCTGCAGCAGGTTCTATACATGGTACAGATGCTGAGGAAGGTTCTATACATGGTACAGATGCTGCAGCAGGTTCTATACACGGTACAGATGCTGAGGAAGGTTCTATACATGGTACAGATGCTGCAGCAGATTCTATACACAGTACAGATGCTGAGGAAGGTTCTATACATGGTACAGATGCTGCAGCAGGTTCTATACATGATACAGATGCTGCAGCAGGTTCTATACACGGTACAGATGCTGCAGCACGTTCTATACACTGTACAGATGCTGCAGCAGGTTCTATACATGGTACAGATGCTGCAGCAGGTTCTATACATGGTACAGATGCTGCGGCAGGTTCTATACACGGTACAGATGCTGCAGCAGGTTCTATATATGATACAGATGCTGCAGCAGGTTCTATACACGGTACAGATGCTGCAGCAGGTTCTATACACTGTACAGATGCTGCAGCAGGTTCTATACATGGTACAGATGCTACAGCAGGTTCTTTACACGGTACAGATGCTGAGGAAGGTTCTATACATGGTACAGATGCTACAGCAGGTTCTATACACAGTACAGATGCTGCAGTGGGTTCTATACACGGTACAGATGCTGCAGTGGGTTCTATACACGGTACAGATGCTGCAGCAGGTTCTATACACGGTACAGATGCTGAGGAAGGTTCTATACATGATACAGATGCTGCAGCAGGTTCTATACATGGTACAGATGCTGCAGCAGGTTCAATACACGGTACAGATGCTGCAGCAGGTTCTATACACGGTACAGATGCTGAGGAAGGTTCTATACATGGTACAGATGCTACAGCAGGTTCTATACATGGTACAGATGCTGCAGCAGGTTCAATACACGGTACAGATGCTGCAGCAGGTTCTATACACGGTACAGATGCTGAGGAAGGTTCTATACATGGTACAGATGCTACAGCAGGTTCTATACATGGTACAGATGCTACAGCAGGTTCTATACATGGTACAGATGCTACAGCAGGTTCTATACATGGTACAGATGCTGCAGCAGGTTCTATACACGGTACAGATGCTGCAGCAGGTTCTATACACGGTACAGATGCTGCAGCTGGTTCTATACACGGTACAGATGCTGAGGAAGGTTCTATACATGGTACAGATGCTGCAGCAGATTCTATACACAGTACAGATGCTGAGGAAGGTTCTATACATGGTACAGATGCTGCAGCAGGTTCTATACATGATACAGATGCTGCAGCAGGTTCTATACATGGTACAGATGCTGCAGCACGTTCTATACACTGTACAGATGCTGCAGCAGGTTCTATACATGGTACAGATGCTGCAGCAGGTTCTATACATGGTACAGATGCTGCAGCAGGTTCTATACACTGTACAGATGCTGCAGCAGGTTCTATATATGATACAGATGCTGCAGCAGGTTCTATACACGGTACAGATGCTGCAGCAGGTTCTATACACTGTACAGATGCTGCAGCAGGTTCTATACATGGTACAGATGCTGCAGCAGGTTCTATACATGGTACAGATGCTGCAGCAGGTTCTATACACGGTACAGATGCTGCAGCAGGTTCTATACACGGTACAGATGATGTAGGTTCTATACACGGTACAGATGCTGCAGCAGGTTCTATACACAATACAGATGCTGCAGCAGGTTCTATACACGGTACAGATGCTGCAGCGGGTTCTATACACGATACAGATGCTGCAGAAGGTTCTATACACGGTACAGATGCTGAGGAAGGTTCTATACATGGTACAGATGCTGCAGCAGGTTCTATACATGGTAACAATGCTGCAGCAGGTTCTATACATGGTACAGATGCTGCAGCAGGTTCTATACACGGTACAGATGCTGCAGCAGGTTCTATACATGGTACAGATGCTGCAGCAGGTTCTATACACGGTACAAATGCTGCAGCAGGTTCTATACACGATACAGATGCTGCAGCAGGTTCTATACATGGTACAGATGCTGCAGAAGGTTCTATACACGGTACAGATGCTGCGGCAGGTTCTATACATGGTACAGATGCTGCAGCGGGTTCTATACACTGTACAGATGCTGCAGCAGGTTCTATACACGGTACAGATGCTGCAGAAGGTTCTATACACGGTACAGATGCTGCAGCAGGTTCTATACATGGTACAGATGCTGCAGCAGGTTCTATACACGGTACAGAGGCTGCGGCAGGTTCTATACATGGTACAGATGCTGCAGCGGGTTCTATACACTGTACAGATGCTGCAGAAGGTTCTATACACGGTACAGATGCTGCAGCAGGTTCTATACATGGTACAGATGCTGCAGCAGGTTCTATACACGGTACAGATGCTGCAGAAGGTTCTATACATGGTACAGATGCTGCAGAAGGTTCTATACACGGTACAGATGCTGCGGCAGGTTCTATACATGGTACAGATGCTGCAGCAGGTTCTATACATGGTACAGATGCTGCAGCAGGTTCTATACACAGTACAGATGCTGCAGCAGGTTCTATACATGGTACAGATGCTGCAGCAGGTTCTATACATGGTACAGATGCTGCAGCAGGTTCTATACACAGTACAGATGCTGCAGAAGGTTCTATACATGGTACAGATGCTGCAGAAGGTTCTATACACAGTACAGATGCTGCAGAAGGTTATATACATGGTACAGATGCTGCAGAAGGTTCTATACACGGTTCAGATGCTACAGCAGGTTCTATACATGGTACAGATGCTGCAGCAGGTTTTATACACGGTACAGATGCTGCAGAAGGTTCTATACATGGTACAGATGCTGCAGCAGGTTCTATACACTGTACAGATGCTGCAGAAGGTTCTATACATGGTACAGATGCTGCAGCAGGTTTTATACACGGTACAGATGCTGCAGAAGGTTCTATACACGGTACAGATGCTACAGCAGGTTCTATACATGGTACAGATGCTGCAGCAGGTTTTATACACGGTACAGATGCTGCAGAAGGTTCTATACATGGTACAGATGCTGCAGCAGGTTCTATACACTGTACAGATGCTGCAGAAGGTTCTATACATGGTACAGATGCTGCAGCAGGTTCTATACACGGTACAGATGTTGCAGCTGGTTCTATACATGGTACAGATGCTGCAGCAGGTTCTATACATGGTACAGATGCTGCAGAAGGTTCTATACATGGTACAGATGCTACAGCAGGTTCTATACATGGTACAGATGCTGCAGCAGGTTTTATACACGGTACAGATGCTGCAGAAGGTTCTATACATGGTACAGATGCTGCAGCAGGTTCTATACATGGTACATATGCTGCAGCAGGTTTTATACACGGTACAGATGCTGCAGCAGGTTTTATACACGGTACAGATGCTGCAGAAGGTTCTATACATGGTACAGATGCTGCAGCAGGTTCTATACATGGTACAGATGCTACAGCAGGTTCTATACATTGTACAGATGCTGCAGCAGGTTCTATACATGGTACAGATGCTGCAGCAGGTTTTATACACGGTACAGATACTGCAGAAGGTTCTATACATGGTACAGATGCTGCAGCAGGTTCTATACATGGTACAGATGCTGCAGCAGGTTTTATACACGGTACAGATGCTGCAGAAGGTTCTATACACGGTACAGATACTGCAGAAGGTTCTATACACGGTACAGATACTGCAGAAGGTTCTATACACGGTACAGATGCTGCGGCAGGTTCTATACATGGTACAGATGCTGCAGCAGGTTCTATACACGGTACAGATGCTGCAGCAGGTTCTATACACAGTACAGATGCTGCAGAAGGTTCTATACATGGTACAGATGCTGCAGCAGGTTCTATACACGGTTCAGATGCTGCAGAAGGTTCTATACATGGTACAGATGCTACAGCAGGTTCTATACATGGTACAGATGCTGCAGCAGGTTTTATACACGGTACAGATGCTGCAGAAGGTTCTATACATGGTACAGATGCTGCAGCAGGTTCTATACACTGTACAGATGCTGCAGAAGGTTCTATACATGGTACAGATGCTGCAGCAGGTTTTTTGGACGACGTCGTAGACATGGTACATATCTTGGAAGACGTCGTAGACATGTCACATATCTTGGACGACGTCGTAGACATGGTACATATCTTGGAAGACGTCGTAGACATG
>BLSH010125421.1:115078-125446 GCA_018402905.1 Glandirana rugosa
TGAAAAGGGGGAAGGACGGGGGGTTATGGCCCGTGGGGGCAGGAAGGGGGGAAGTGCCCGGTATTGGGGGGCAGGAAGGGGGAAAAGTGCCCGGTATTGGGGGAGCAGGAAGGGGGGAATGCCGGTATTGGGGGGCAGGAAGGGGGAGAAAGTGCCCAGTATTGGGGGGGCAGGGGGGGGGGGAAGTGCCCGGTATTGGGGGAGCAGGAAGGTGGGGAATGTGCCCAGGGAGGCAGGATTTTTATTATTATTATACAGGAATTATACGGCACCAACAGTTTGTGCAGCGCTTTACACCATGAGGGCAGACAGTACAATTACAATGCAATTCAATACAGGAGGGATGCGATGTAAATGAACACACATAGTGCCTGTGCATGAAGGTTCCTGAATTGTTTTTAGATTTTTTATGTACAATAATTTTTTATTAATTTTTGAAACATATTAAACATACAAACGCAAAAGTTTTACAACGTGTGTACACCGGATTGGACATAAACACCGTTGTTATATTAATTAATTAATTGAATTGACATTTAATAATCAAAGTATATTAATATGAATACCGATAATAATAATAAAGTATATTAATATGAATACTGATAATAATGAAATATATTAATGTGAACCATTTAAGATATAGAAGTTATTTTTTATTTATTGCAGTAAATTTATTATGAGGTCGCCCAGACGCGGTGCAGCCATCTGTCTGTTAGATTTTGGATCCGGTATTGGAAAGCGTTGGTAAATCTGATTCTCCATGAGAAGGAAGTGGGGGGGGGTAAAGTTGCGGCTCGGGGGGGGGGTTGTGTCTGTTTAGAGTAGAGGGGGTTCTGTACAAACTCTGCCGCGCCGTGTTTATGTAACAGATAATCCGGCGTGGCATTAATTGGAGGGGCCGCTAATAAACAGCTGACAATGCGGTAGCGTTTACTTATTCCGAAGAACGCGGCGTTTATTTGGAAAATCTGAGCTTTGTCATAACATTTTTTTTTCTTTTTATTTTCCAAACACTTTCATGTAAACGCCTCGCCCTCCCGAGACTCCGGATCAATGAATCCATCTTCCCCTTCCGAATAATTTCCCAATTACCGGGGACCAGGAAAATCAGTGTCTCCTCTCTAGGAATGGGGAGCCGGTGACCAGGAACTCTCCTCTAAATATAGAAAAATAACTCCATTACCTATGCAGCCGAGTGATTAATTCCAGGCCTGGCGCTCTCTAATACTTTGAAGTGTATTTATATATATTTTAAAAATTGCATAATCGTTTATCTATCAAAATTGCATGTAAATTCATTTTGTGCAAACTGGGCCAAATCGAATGTTCTCAGGCTATATTCGCTGCGGATCGAATGTGCGAATGGGAAAAATACCACATTTTGGTCCCTAGAGGGAGCTGAGAAGCATACTATCAGCGCCATCTAGTGGCCATAATGCGGTATTTACCCCATTCATACATTCATTCTGCAGAGAATATACAGTAGTCTGCAGATCCATTGCACAGTGGTGGCCGCTCTATAAGGGGCGCCACCCCCCCCATCCATGTGCCCCCTGATCTACATTCAGGACACCGGACTCTAATGGGGGGGTTGAAGCACGTGAACAGGCCAGTACTTTGGGGTTTTTTTGTTGTTTATAAGGGGAATAAACTTGGATGGGGAAGGGTTGGCTGTGGGATGCCCAAAAGATCAAGAAACGGGACCGTCTTTATACTCTCCTTCTTCCTCCAGCACTGGCACTTGCTGCTGAACGTTACTCTCCTTCTTCCTCCAGCACTGGCACTTGCTGCTGAACGTTACTCTCCTTCCCTTCTCTCCTGCACAAAGCTTGCTTCTTCATGATGAGATTTGAAGGGATATTTATCAGACCTCCATTACATCTTCCTCCACCTTAGCTAGCACAAGGTGAGGCCTGTGTTCCTTATGGCAGGAGCTCCAGACCGCCCATCACAGGCAAGGGCCACGGGCCCTCAAAGTGTACTTGAGTACAAATGTGCTAGCAGGGTTTGATGGACTACTGCTCCCAGCCCATCCTCTTCCAGGCCACCTCAGCCCTCCTGGCTGCTCCACTGCCCAGTGACACCACTTCCCTGACTGCTCCTCTGACCTCCACAGATTGTCCACTGTATCCTCCCAGCCTGCTCCCGTCCTCTTCTCCAGCTCCCAGGGTCTGTCACTCACCGACACTGATGCATCCTTTAGTCTTTTCCTGTAGCCTCTCTGTTGCTCTCCTGTTCCCTTGTGCTGCTCCAGGTCCTCTTTCTCTCTCTCCTCCTGGCTGCACCCGAGCTCCCAGGCCTCAAGGTCACCCCCCCCCCCCCACACTGGGGGCTCCCCGGCGAGGCCTCCGCAACCTCTGCGACATCTCCACTCTTCCACCCGATACTCTCCTCTCCCCCGCTGGGCAGATCACAGTATTTAAGGAGGCCTGCCCCATGCCAATCCAGGTTGGGGATTGGTCAAGGCTCCTTAACATACTTCAGAAAATCCCACCTCCTCCTCCTCCATCCCCTTTTCCAGAACCTTCTGGAGACAAAGAAGTGTTCCTCTCTGCAGTTTCCAGCTCTTCCTGGGCCACTCCCCTGCCCAAATCAAAACATTCAGGCCTGCACAACAGTCAGGCCTGACTAAATTTGCCTCTCCTAGCAAAAATCTATCACCTTAGCACCATTATGGGGGTGCAACACTCACCCCCCTAAACCTCAGCTGGTCCCCAACCGAGAAATTTAGAAAAATAGCTTGGGCCCAGGAGCAAGGGCATCTAAAATTCAAAAAAATGGGAAAAAGGGCACAAACTTGGAGGCGATAATATGAATAAATAAGTATAATAATAAATCTACTCTCTGCAGATTATTTACATTTGTACATAGCCACAAGCCTAACTACAGGTCCCTGCAGCTAGCAGCATGCACAATACACAGTTTCCGAGACAGAGCACTTCTCCCGCATGAAAAGTACTCTGCTCACATAGTAGTAGAAAAGATGTGTTGACTCTCGACGGAAGAAAATGGACAGCCGACCCATTCCAGGGTTCCTAAGAGAAGGAACAACAACTACTAAACTACAAACTAACTAAACAAAACCGCACACAGGTCGACTGGAAGGGGGTTATAAACCTCCCAGCCGAGCAACAATAGTATTTGGCAATACGTTTCTTTTTCCTGTCTGATCGGTCAGTGAGGGGTTAGATCCCACTGACAGAAACAGTAGAAGGGAAGAAGAAATGCTTAAAGTTAGTCTTCTTCAGATGGGAGGAGCCCCTCCCCAGACAAACAGGTTCTGAAGACATTTTTTGAAAGGCCTGAACACCCCTCACCCCAGCGTCTGTTTAATGAGCCAAGTCTCTGCCATTGGGCGCAGGGCGGCAGGCTGGCATGTTCCAGCAGGTGGGGAAGAAGCACACAGCAAACAGTCCCTAGATGTATTACTGGGGGGTCTGGTAATCTCCTCTGGCCCCCTTCTTCTGTCTCCCCACTAAGCACCGAGTGACTCTCCACAACCCTTCCTGACTTCACGATGAGGACCTGGTCCTTGTAAATAGCTCTCCCAAACTGCCATCTCTCCCAAATGGCCAAGAACTGGGCCCACTCCACACTGCGGGGTCCTCTCTATGGCTGGGAGAATTGCAAGTGGTCCCAGACAAGGTCGTTCTCCCACTCCCCTCAAGAGCTCTCTACAACGTCCATAATCTGGGAAGGGACATAGGAAAAATCCAGGCCCCACTCCAAGGCTACCCTCCTCTGTATTTCTTTCTGAAACCTGGAGAGTCTAGGTAACACCCTGGGGTCCCGATGGGGATCGGGTATCCTTGCTCCGGTGAGTAGAAGCCTTGCTCTGGGTGGTGAAGGGCCTGTATGAAGAGCATTGCTGAGTAGTGATCCAAGTCCCTGCAGCACGTTGGGAAGTTGCTTCAAGTTCCTGGCCCTGCATTGTGGGCTGGGTTCCCTGGATATCCAACCCTCCAGCCTCCCATTCCTCTTCAGAACTTGACTCCGGAGATGACCACTCCGTCAGCCAGTCCAGTGACCCAAACTTGGCTAGCAGTCTGGGAGAGCTTAAATCAATGACCTTGCCCCCACTCTCTTCCTCCAGCTCACCTGGGCACACGTTCCCTCCTTGCTCCGGCTGGGTTGGAATTGAGGGAGCGAGGGGCTTAGGGTTGGCCGGTTCTGCAGGGGACTTTAACTAGTTCCTGTCCGGCAGTACTAACAGTCACCAGGTCCCTGGCCGGGCCAGGTCTCAGCAGTCTCTCTTTCACTTCCGCGAGGGAGTCGCCAGGCCGCAACTCTACCCTGCCATCAGAGGGTGGTAGGCTTGCCTCAGCCTCCCAGAATATCTGCCTCTGTGGAATGCACAGTCCAGAGAGCAGGTCCACATTAAAGTAACGCGGATCCTGCCGGATATCCATCCGCTGCACCAGAGGTTTCTTAGCAGTTCCCACATCAGATCCACATCCAGAGCCGTGGTGGGCAGCCAACACTCCGGGCACAGCAAACAGAGTCTTTCTATCCTGTCCACCACTCCGGTTCCCCCGCGGGGCTCCAGTCGAACCCCGGTATCTACTACGGTCCGCTCCTGCTGCCCCGATAACCAAGCAAAAGCTGGCAGCAATCGACTACCCTTTCTGCTGCCTCGTGGTGTCTGTTGCTAGCTGCAAGCTCTGAGACTCTTCCAGGGCGTGGCGTCGCCCCCACGTAACCAGGCGAGCTGTGCCAAACTCTTGATAAGCAGGCTTGCTGCAGGTCATGCTGCTGTAATCCCTTCCTCCACCCTAGCTAGCACATCATGAGGCCTGCGTTCCTGGTGGAAGGACCTCCGGATCGCCCATTACAGGCAAGGGCCATGGGCCCTCAAAGTGTAGCTGAGTACAAATGTGCTAGCAGGGTTTGATGGCTACTTCCTGGCTGCTCCTGGCTGCTCCACTGCCCAGTGACATCGCTCCCCTGACCTCCACAGACTGTCTACTGTATCCTCCCAGCCTGCTCCAGTCCTCTTCTACAGCTCCCAGGTCTGTCACTCACAGACACCAGTAGATCCTTTAAAGAGTCTTTCCTGTAGCCTCTCTGTTGCTCTCCTGTTCCCTTGTGCTGCTCCAGGATCTCTCTCTCTTCTCCTGGCTGCACCCGAGCTCCCAGGCCTTAAGGTCACCCCCCCCCCCCCAGACTGGTGGACTCCCAGGTGAGGCCTCTGCAACCTTTCATGACACCTGGGGTCAGGTGACAGGCGCTCACCACTGGGGTGTGAATCACACCGAGGGTTGCGAAGCGCACCGCTAATGTTGTGGACCTATAGCTGACTGCTGCTAATGAGTTCCAGCTGGTGCGGGAAGAGGGGCACTTTGAGCGTGGACACTGAAACACAGGGAGGTAGTGCATCGGTTTCCTCAGGGCGCAGAGTCTAAGAGCCAGTGGGTGTTCACCAGAGCCTCTGGTGGTGAGAATAGATTTGGCTGCAACTGGATCCAGGTCGCGGCCCCCGGGGTCCCCTAGCTCACGCTCGGCTGGCACAGGAACAGCAAAGGATAGTCAGCGGCCTAGCAAAGAGTCAGGGCCACCAGCAGACAGGAGAAACAGGGAACAAGCCGAAGATCGGGCTATCAGGTAGGCGGGGGTAAACAGAACAAGCCAAAGATCGGTAACCGGAAATAGACACAGAGCATACGACAAGAACAATGACACGAAGCCAAACACACACAACAATGATCAGCAAGGAGGCTTGCAGCACCTGGTCTTATATAGTGTTTTCTTAATTGGAGGCTGGGGTGGAGTTCACTGAGAGGAGATTACTTAGCCCACAGGTGGTGATGTGGACGGCCTCTAAGTTGACACAACCAAGGATAAGCAAACAGACAGGACATGAATGACTATGGGTTCATGACACAACCTCTGCTACATCTCTACTCTTCCACCTGACACTCTCCTGCCCCAGCTGGGCAGACAACAGTATTTAAGGAGGCCTGTCCCCTGCCAATCCAGGTTGGGGATTGGTCAAAGCTCCTTTCATACCTCAGAAAGTCCCACCTCCTCCTCTATTCCCATTTCCAGACAGAGGGGAGGGGTAACCAAGGAGTGTTCCTCTCTGCAGTCTTCAGCTCTTCCTGGGCCACTCCCCTACCCAAATCAAAACATTCAGGCCTACACAACGGTCAGGCCTGACTAAATTTGCCTCTCCTAGCAAAAATCACCCAAGCACCACTATGGGGGCGCTTCATACAAAATCACTCTTTTCATCCCTATTGGAGGATAGTGAAGCCGGCTGAGAAGCACTCATGGAAGAATTATTTGAACTTACATGAAGTGGCGGGGGAGCTCATCAACCCAACTTTCTGAAACTGAAAGCACTTTAAAGTATTTACAGACAACCAATTTGTGTTTAGATCCCCCGCTGTTCTGTACGTCTCCGAGAACTTTGTGTAACCGGCTATAAATATCTGCAGAATGGTATGGCTCCCTGCAGGCTGGTGACATCCAGCGACCTCTGACCCTGCCTGGAACATACATGTCTGTCCTATGGAAGAATTGTGCCAATCAGCTGTGTTTTCCAGGCCGGGCTTCGCAATGTGGAATGAATGTACAGCTCCGTATCTGGCATCCTCTTATCCCATACGTAAATTGTATGCAGATGCTGAACATGCTGCCTGCGCTCCGCCAACAACAGATGTCTGAGGCTCCACTCTACAAATCTTCTAAATATAAAACATTTATCCACCAAGAGAGATTAGAGGAGGCAATTGTTTCATTTGGTTTCGGAAAGCTTTAAGTTGGGTAGGAAATGTATGATGTGTGTGGAAAACCACAATATATCTGGGAGATTTTCATTGAAACTGACCACACCATACCTAGGGCCCACCACACCATACCTAGGACATACCATACCCTTCCACACCATACCTAGGACATACCATACCCTTCCATACCATACCTAGGACATACCATACCCTTCCCCGCCATACCTAGGACATACCATACCCTTCCATACCATACCTAGGACATACCATACCCTTCCCCGCCATACCTAGGACATACCATACCCTTCCATACCATACCTAGGACATACCATGCCATTCCATACCATACCTAGGACATACCATACCATTCCACACCATACCTAGGACATACCATACCATTCCACACCATACCTAGGACATACCATACCATTCCATACCATACCTAGGACATACCATACCCTTCCACACCATACCTAGGACATACCATACCCTTCCCCACCATACCTAGGACATACCATACCATTCCATACCATACCTAGGACATACCATATCATTCCACACCATACCTAGGGCATTTGAGGAAAAGTGCATATGCAAAGGAGAGCTTCAGTGGAAACCCCCTTGTTAAAGCAGTCAGCAAATTCCAAGATAGGCAGCTGAAGTTATATACATATCTAGAATTTCCTAGACATCAAGCTTGCCTTTCCCTTCCCCTATACCTTCTGAGCCTCCATGTATATATGATGGGTGACTTCCCTGAACAATATGGAGGCTTAGTAGGGTGGAGAGGTGAGGCCGAGCTCTACTTTCTAAGACAGAGATCTCAAAACTTTCCAAACAAAAGGCCAGTTTACCGTCCTTCAGACTTTTGAGGGGCCGGACTGTGGCCAGTGGGAGTAGAAATGTCCGGAAGTCGATAACAAAGACAGGCCTGCAGCAAAAGCCTCGAGCCTGGGCAGACGAGGGTTAAAAGCAGGTAGTGGGAGTTACGATTGTCCGGGACATTGGGGTGGGCGGAGGTCAGTGGGAGGGATAGTATATAGAGGTAGGGCAGCGTTGGCGCCAAGCAGACAGGCCAGCAGCAGTGAGGAGGTTTTGAGGTAGCCTGCGACTGCCCCTGCTTGTTACCACTAGGCCACAGACCTGCTCCACATGGCGGTGTCAGGAAACAACCGTTGCCCCTTGAATTTGGGTCGGGAAGCCTGTGCGTGGGCGTACATAGCGCGGGCGTACATAGCGTGTGCGCTGGCATTGGCGCCTAAACGGCCCATCTTAGCGTACAGCACCCTGCAACCAGTGCTGTCCATTCTACAGCGTTTGTGGATTCCTGAGCGACCCGTTACCTGAGTATCTGTTCCTGTGACCCGGCTTGTCTTGACCCTGCTCTGATCTCTGCCTGCACCGACCTCGGCTTGCATGACCACTCTTCTGCCTGCTCCCTTGTACCTTCACTGCCTGCCCATTAACAAACTCTGCCTGTGCCCAACTACTCTTCTTCCTGCTCCCTTGTACTGCACCACCAGCCCATTGCCAAGGCGGCCTGTACCACCACTCTACCAACTAGCACAAGACCGGAGGATCTACTTCAATTGTCACCGGTGACCAGTTCAACCCTCATGCCATCCTCACTCCTGAACCTCCTGTCTGTTCTACCAGGGGTTCGCGAATCAGGGTCGCAAGAAAGGTTACCCCTGCATAAGCCAGACTCCATCCCCAGGTCCGTGGCAGGCAGACTTGGAGGAGCTGCTCGGTCAATTTCGGGCGGCCAAGGCTCACAGGGGTCCGGACTGGCTGTGGGAGAGGCTGTCATCCATGCTTGGGGACGATCCGGGGGAGAGGGGGGAGCTGGTGTCACCGGTCGCTCGGCGGTCCCAGCCGCTGGATCGCTTTAGTCCGTCCGCTTCCCCCAGAGCTCAGCGCCACTATGGGAGCCCGTGCGCGGACCCTCCAGGCAGGTCGGCACGGCCAGCTTCACCTGTGGCCGGCAGGTCTCCTGGGAGAAATCCCTGTCTTAGGTGGAGCTCTTCCAGGCAGGGCCGCCAGACATCCAAGTCCCCCGCCCCGCCTGGCCTGTGTGGGAGTCCGAGCAGCGTGGCTGCCTCTGCTGGCGATGCTCCAGTCAGCGTGGCAGCCCGTCGTGGGAGAGCATCCTTGGCGGGCATCTGCCAGGAAGATGGAGTGGCAAGTGGCCCTTCCCAGTGCATGCGCAGTGCGGCTGGTCCGGCTGAGAGGACGGCGCTCAGGCACAGCCCTAGGAAGAACCGGAAGCGGAGGTTCTGGGTGCGGGTCGCGGCCGTCGGTGAGGAGTGTGGTTGCGCAGCGGCCGGGCCCTTCCAGGAGTCCCAGCTACAAATAGGATGATCAGCAGAGGGGGGTGGTCGTGAGATCGGAGGGAGAATGCTCCAGTTCCGAGGAGGGAGAGATGCCCATCGTGCCCCCAGCGGTGGATCCGGGAACAGCGGGTGTCCCTCCCGGGCAGCCTGGTGAGCGCTCTCTTAATTCATTGTCTGCTTTGAGTGCTAATTTATGTGCATTGTTTGGGGTTGGTTCTGGGGTGGGGGATCACTCCATTGCGACGGGACTTTCCCCGCACACAGTGGACAAGGTGCTGAGTCAGGGTTGCGGGAATTACTTACCGGGTTACGTTCGCTGGTACAGAGATTTGAGGCGGGTGGGACTATGCCAGTTGATGCCTGGGTTCCCTGGGACCCGATATCATTTATAAATATATTGAAAAGTAAGGGTCCCAACACTGAACCTTGGGGTACACCACTGATAACACTGAACCTTGGGGTGCCCCACTGATAACACTGAACCTTGGGGTGCCCCACTGATAACACTGAACCTTGGGGTGCCCCACTGATAACACTGAACCTTGGGGTACACCACTGATAACACTGAACCTTGGGGTGCCCCACTGATAACACTGAACCTTGGGGTGCCCCACTGGTAACACTGAACCTTGGGGTGCCCCACTGATAACACTGAACCTTGGGGTGCCCCACTGGTAACACTGAACCTTGGGGTACCCCACTGATAACACTGAACCTTGGGGTACCCCTCTAATAACACTGAACCTTGGGGTACCACTGATAACCTTAGACCATTCAGAATAAGAATCATTAACCACTACTCTCTGAATTCTGTTTTCTATCCATTTACAAACTGATCTTTCCAAGCCTGTAGACTTTACCTTACACATCAGCCGTGTGTGGGGAACGGTGTCCAAGTATACCACGTCCACAGCCACCCCTCTGTCCAAGTATACCACGTCCACAGCCACCCCTCTGTCCAAGTATACCACGTCCACAGCCACCCCTCTGTCCAAGTATACCACATCCACAGCCACCCCTCTGCCCAAGTATACCACGTCCACAGCCACCCCTCTGTCCAAGTATACCACTTCCACAGCCACCCCTCTGTCCAAGTATACCACGTCCACAGCCACCCCTCTGTCCAAGTATACCACGTCCACAGCCACCCCTCTGTCCAAGTATACCACATCCACAGCCACCCCTCTGCCCAAGTATACCACGTCCACAGCCACCCCTCTGTCCAAGTATACCACTTCCACAGCCACCCCTCTGTCCAAGTATACCACGTCCACAGCCACCCCTCTGTCCAAGTATACCACGTCCAC
>BLSH010125429.1:8628-21401 GCA_018402905.1 Glandirana rugosa
AAATTTAGTTTGGCAGTTAGTAAGGTGTAGAAAATAAGTGTGAAGAAAAATTTTACACACATAGTGAAATTTACTTTTGCAGTCAGTAACGTGTGGACGATAAGTGTGTGGTGAATAAAAGATGTGCAATGATTGACGGTTTGATTTAAAGTGATGCATTCATTTTGCAGAACAGTGATATGGGTACTCCGGGCTTATTTATACTTTTTGGACACAGTTTGAAGATGATTTTAGAACAGTTCTATGGCCTCTAATGTTAAATAATACTTTTCAGACCCATTTTGAAGATGATCTCCATTTTTGCATTTTTTATGTTTTTATTTTTCTTAAAAATATTTAAAGTTATTTCCCTGTCCCCATTTCTTTGTAGGGCACTTGTCCCACCCTTACCCACATTTTCCTTCCTTTTGCAGACCTCTAGGACCTTCCTGGGCTTTTTTACAGCATTTTTAAGATTTTTCATTAAAATTACCAGAACACTTTTGAAAAGTCCGGGTCCGGGTCCCGGACACCCCAAAGTTCGGTACGGACCCGAACTTTACAGTCCGGGTTCGCTCAACTCTAATGATGAGGATTCATTTCTGGGGTCTTTATTTTTTTTTATTTTTTACTAGTAATGGCGGCGATCTGCGATTTTTAGCGGTACTGCGATATTGCGGCGGACATGTCGGACCATTTTGACACTTTTTTGGGACCACTGGCATTTATACAGCGATCAGTGCTATAAAAATGCACTGATTACTGTGTAAATGCCATTGGCAGTGAAGGGGTTAACCTGAAGGGGGCGCTCTAAGGGTTAACTGTGTTCCCTCAGTGTGTTCTAACTGTATGGGGGCTGGGCTGGCAGGGGGAGGGGAGTGATCGTGGCTTGTGATCATAGCCCTTCCCCCTCTATGAGAGCGGAGATCCGTGTTTACTTGCACGCACCTCCAGTCTTTCAATGCGGGGGGGGGGATCGAGTCCGCCCTACCCGCTCCCTGGCCCCCCCCGGAGACGGAGAGTGTGCGAGCGTGCCTCCGGCGGCGCGTGCTCACAGTGCACAATCTCGCAGCCGCCGTCATATGACCGTGGTTTGCGATATCGAACCACCTTGTCGCCGTCAGACGCCGGTCGGCATGTGGTTAAAATGGGAATATACTTCCATGTATTGATTTTTACCTGTAGGCACAATAAATATCTCCTAAACATGCACCGTTTAGGAGATACTTGCTTTAGATGCAGCCGGTGACATGACCGGCACATGAGCTATGAAGGAACGGCATACCCATGCCATTCCTTCAGAGCCGTGCCGTAAACAGCGGCTCCAATTCGCAGGAGTAACGCCATCACTGGCCTGGCCATTCCTATCGCCGAAGGCCGCAAACCCGGAAGGAAGACCAGGTGAAGATGGAAGTACCTTTAGCGGTGACAGCAAGCTTCTTTTCAGGTAGGTCTATCATAATGTGCAAGTCTGGGATGCACCCCACACATTATGACTTCAACTGCCCAGGGTCTATTTTTTGTATTACCACTTTAAGTTAAACCCTGCAGAGTCCATGTAGCGGTGCAATTGAGTTTTAAAGATCAGGTGAGCCAGTGCCAGGAAGTGGGCAAGTGGAGAAACTCAGACCACCTATTACCATTACTTAGAGAGAAGGAAGCACATTCGGACCTATTTTTTTCTGTAGGTCATGGCTTTAAAGTGAGGGCGCATCCTTCTTCACCACCAAGGTGGTGCACTTTTTTTGAATTTTTCTTTTTATTACTAGACATCAGGAAGGTACAAAATATCCAAGTTCCATTACATAGCCATGCCCATATAGTCAGAAAACCTAGAAGATTTTGAAATCCGGAGATGCGTACTCAATACTAATGATATGAGCGGACATCAGCACAACCCATACAATGAGCCTATTTCAGATATATACCTCCCAGGCTAGTTTTAAGCCATAAGATATAGGAAAGCTCATACAAAAACTAAGGTAGCCCAGCAAGGTGGTGCACATTTGATTGACGAGTTCTTGAAGCTCCGGGATTTTGGGTTCTCACCCCTCCCCAAGAAGATTGCACTTTGGGAACCCCGTTTTCTTATTGGACTGCACTGGAAGTGTATGAGGACATTCCCTCGCTATATCGGACGGATTCATTGGCTGTATCAGTATTGCTTCACATATGTCTGTATTTTGGATATTAGGTTATGAATACCCCACACATTCCAGCATTTTAATATAGAATATGTAAGATCTCCGTGAGGTCCATCCAGAATTCTACAACCTTTGCTGGAGTTTAAGCTTCTCTTTGGCCAAAGCAATGGAATAATAATGCTGAAACTTAATAATTAAAATTGGAATGGGGAACACAATGGTTAGAATGCCGGATATGGCGGCCAGGCTGGCTACTATGCGGCCCACCGTGGTGATGGGATAGACATCACCATAACCCACAGTGGTCAGTGTAATGATGGCCCACCAGCAGCAGCTATAGATATCCTCGAAGACTTCATGTCTATGCTGATCGCCGTCTAAACTGGACCATTCTGAATGGAAGGCCAAAGCAGCAAATAAAAGACATTCCAAGGCCAGGACCAGCATGAGGATGAAGATCTCGCGGGTGACGGCTCTCAGAGTCCCAGACAGAACCCTCAGGACAAGGCTGCTCTCCATCAGCCGGACAAGTCTGAACAGTTTGAGGATGTAGACAATCCGTATCAATCCCAGGACCTTCCAGACATTGTCTGTCCTCTCCATTGGGCCTCTGGCCAACAGCTCAACAAAGACAGGAAAGAGGGAAAAAAGTCCACCCAGTTCAGAGGACTCTTCAGGAACTTCCTCCTGTTGGGGCAAAAGAAGAAATGCGTACCGAGCTCCAACCCGAACCAGAACACACAAAGTAGTTCCAGGTAGAAGAGTTAAGATGGGATCTCAAACACCACCTCCATATGGATTAAAGGGTCATATTCTGAGGAGTCGGACTTGTTGTGTACGTGTGAGAAATGTGGCTTGGTCTCTTCAAAGTAGATGACGATGGCTCCAATGATGAAGAGGAGGGAGATGGCGGTGACACCCTGGAACAAAAAGACTACAAGTTGTCACACCAGGAAAGTCTTCTCTTACATTGACATCCTCCTGGTTGTTCCTCTACCTATCAGTGCCATATTAATAGCATTATGGGCTTCTGGGCAAAGTAATGCATTGGGACCCCTACCACCCTGCATCAGGTTCCCTCATCACAGTGCCCCTTACATCAGAGTTGTACCCCCTTCCCCTTCACAGAATACAAATGCTGTTCCTACATGCAGAGAAGGCAGTTCCTCTTTCCTCTCCCGCTTTGAGACTCTGATGTCCCACTAGCTCTTCTATTGAAAAAACAAAAGTTGGATTCAAAATGGCCAACTTCAAAATGGCCGCCATGGTCCCCACCCATCTTAAAAAGTTACCCCCCTCACATATACTAATGTGCCACAAACAGGAAGTTAATATCACCAACCATTCCCATTTTATTAAGGTGTATCCATATAAATGGCCCACCCTGTATTATAGCAGAAAGTAAGAAATATTGTTTTTTTTCCAAAATTGTTGGTCTTTTTTTTATAGCGCAAAAAATAAAAAAACTACAGAGGGGATCAAATACCACCAAAAGAGAGCTCTATTTGTGGGGAAAAAAAAGGACACATATTTTATTTGGGTACAACATCGCACGACCGTGCAATTGTCAGTTAAAGTAACGTAGTGCCGTATCGAAAAAAATAGCCTGGTCATAAAGGGGAGTAAATCTTCCGGAGCTCAAGTGGTTAGTAAGTCCGTCAGTGGTTGGACCCCACAGATCTCTTGGCTGTTAGCGGGGCGGTGCTGGAACCTCTACAGCAGCCTTTCTCAACTTTTTCAACACCGAGGAACCCTTGAAATAATTCTCCGGTCTCGGGGAACCCCTGCTAAAAATTAAACATCTACAACTCATGATACATTAGTGTGATGGCCAATGGGAAGAATGCTCCTTACACTTGTGGTCAATGGGAAGAATTACCCCCTTACAGATGGCTAAAAAGATCAATGGTATCATTGGGAATTTATCTGAGAGGTAGAAATTGACCATCGCTCAAGGAACCCCTAGCAACCTCTGGAGGAACCCTACTTGAGAAACCCTGCCCTAGAGTCACCAAACTAGAAAGTATCTGAAATGGAGCTCCTCAGGCTCCTCAAATGTAGAAGAACCTCCTCATGTTAGGAGAATACAGATCTAAAGCCAGGGAATGATAGGACCCTATAATAGGGGTGACTTGTCTCGAGAGTTTTCCTGGGTGTTAGTGGCACCCCCCCCATGACATCATCAACATTTACCATTGCTGCTAGGAAAGAGTATGGCTTGTGGAAGAGGTTTCAGACTTTGGGCTGCCATCTTCCTCTCCAGCTGTGGTCCACTCTGTCTGTCTGCAGTAGAAGCTGTTCATCGCTGAGACCCGTCTGATCCCAGGAGCTGACGTCTTCCACGGCTTGGGACTTGTAGTAGATGTTCAGCCAGCAGCAGTGAGCCAGCTGAGCGAAGCTCACCTCCCAGAAGGCCAGTTCCTCCATGAGCACCGCTCTACATGTGGTACCAGAGCAATGGAGGTGCTTTGTCCTGTATTAGTCCAATATATATCCAAACACCTTGGGGTTCCGGTCGAAGAAGAACTCATTGCGCTGAGGATCGTAGTCGCCAGCTTCGCTGGGACTGAGCTCAGCCAAGGCGGACAGTTTTGTACCAGGGAAGGTGAGCAGTGTGCTGGCAAAGGTCTCAAATCTGACCCCTCCGACATTAATAACCACACGCCGGGATGAGGAGTCCATATTCGAGAGTCACTGGTCCTTCTGCAATGACAAGTCACAGCTGAATTACACGATGCAGAGTACAACTCTTTCATATTCTGAACACAAACTATTGGATCTCCTATCACAGCTAGAAATGGCGGTGGGGGAGGGGGGGGAAGCAATGTTATCACAATGGGGGACAGATATTGACTGGACAGAAGGAACAGCTCACTCATTTAAGGCTCGTCATTTCTTAAATGTCCCAGTTGGTGGACTCCAAAGTCCAAGAAAGAATGCTTTGCTGGATCTACTGATTACAAATGATACAGATCTGGTTGCAGATGTCGAAATACGGGACAACTTGGAAACCAGAGATCACAGAGTAATTACAGTACATTCAGCATAAATCATATGAAAAGGGACGAGGGCAGTACAAGAACACTACATTTCATAAGAGCCAACTTTTCTAAAGTGCGATCCATGCTACAAGATATCAAATGGGACCAAATCCTAGAAACATTGAACACTGAGGGAACATGGGAGTGCTTTAGGAACATATTAACCACATCCCTGCGGCAGTGTGGCGCTGTCTCGCGAATCGCCGTAAATAGGCGGCGATTCATGGGCGCGTAGCTAGGGGGCGAGAGTGCCCGCCGCACTCTGGAGGACCCGATGTCCGCCGGCGAGCCGCGATGAGCTGCCAGAGGAAAAGAACGGGGAACCGCTGATGTAAACACGGTGGTTCCCCGTTCTGACTGGCGGCATCTAAGAGATCTACTGATTCCTGTCACTGGGATCAGTTAGATCTCTTATGCCCCTAACAGTCCAGCCCCCTCACAGTTAGAACACGCCTAGGGAACACAGTTAACCCTTAGAGTGCCCCCTCCAGGTTAACTCCTTCACTGCCAATGACATTTATACAGTAATCAGTGGATATTTAAATTTCTGGTCGCTGTATAAATGTCACTGGTCCCAAAAAAGTGTCAAAAATGTCCGACATTAAACGCCGACTGCGATTTTTTTAACAAAAAATATGAGGTAGAATATAAATTGGCCAAAACCAATTAATAAATTTGTTTTTCTATATTTTTTTTGGATTTGCATTTTAGCAAAAAGTAAGAAATATTGGTTTTTTTTTGCAAAATTGTCGCTCTTTTTTTGTTTATAGCGGCGATCAGAAATGACGCAGAGGTGACCAAATACAACCAAAAGAAAGCTCTATTTGTGTCAAAAAAAGGACGCAAATTTTGTTTGGGTACAACGTCGCACAACCGCGCAATTGTCAGCTAAAGCGCCGCAGTGCCGAATCACAAAAAGTGCTCTGGTCCTACAGTGGGAAATCCTTCCGGGGGAGAAGTGGTTAAATAAAGGTATTATCCAGTGCATTCCAATGGGCAATAAATATAGAACAAAGGTTAAACCTGAGTGGCTAAACTATAATGTAAAAAGTCATATTAAAAATAAAAAATGGCCTTTAAAAAAAAAAAAATATATATATATATATGGCTGAGGGGGTCATTGTCAGCATTCCAACACTACAAGGAATGTAAGTAGTGTAAGAGCACAATGAGGGTGGCTAAAAAAACAGACACAAAAGGCACATAGCGAAGGAGAGCAAAAACCCCCCCAAGAAATGTTTTAATTATATTAACAGTACTAAAGTGAGATCAGAGCATATTGGCCCCATAAAGGATGATGATGATGGGAGGATGGTTACAGATGACAAAGTGAAGGCAACTGTACTAAATGCATTCTTCTCCTCAGTTTTTACATGGGAAAAGGAGGGGTATAGTATTCAAGACTGGATTATTACTAACGCATCACAGGATGTAACCTTGTGGTCAACAGAAGCCAGGGTCTGAATAAGACTTGAAAAACGTAACACAAATAAATCACCAGGACCAGATGGCTTACACCCAAGCGTCCTCAGAGAACTCATTCAGGTTATAGCCAGATCGTTATTCTTAATTTTTACTGACAGCATACTGATAGGAATGGTACCAGCTGATTGGCAAAGGGCCAATGTGGTACCAATATACAGTATCTCACAAAAGTAAGTACACCCCTCACATTTGTGTAAATCTTTTCATGTGACAACACTGAAGAAATGACACTTTGCTACAATGTAAAGTAGTGAGTGTACAGTTTGTATAACAGTGTAAATTTGCTGTCCCCTCAACATAACTCAACACACAGCCATTAATGTCTAAACCGCTGGCAACAAAAGTATGTACACCCCTAAGTGAGAATGTCCAAATTGGGCCCTATTAGCCATTTTCCCTCCCCGGTGTCATGTGACTCGTTAGTGTTACAAGGTCTCAGGTGTGAATGGGGAGCAGGTGTGTTAAATTTGGTGTTATCGCTCTCACTCTCTTATACTGGTCACTGGAAGTTAAACCTAGCACCTCATGGCAAAGAACTCTCTGAGGATCTGAAAAAAAGAATTGTTGCTCTACATAAAGATGGCCTAGGCTATAAGAAGATTGCCAAGACCCTGAAACTGAGCTGCAGCACGGTGGTCAAGACCATGGTCTGGGACTGCATGAGTGCTGCCGGCACTGGGGAGCTACAGTTCATTGAGGGAACCATGAATGCCAACATGTACTGTGACATACTGAAGCAGAGCATGGTGGATAGGAAGCAGCAGGCAGGGCTAAGGGTAAGTCAGGAAGGCACGCCAAAGGTCAGGGTATCAGGCAGGCAGGAATAGTCAAAACACGCCAAAGGTCAGGGTATCAGGCAGGCAGGAATAGTCAAGAGAACAGGCCAAGGATTGGTACACGGAAACAAACTGAAGCACACGGCAGGAACACACATACAGGGAGCCTAGACACACTATTGCTCTGGCAAGGCTTGCGCTATGCAGAGTTAAGTACTCTTTCCCGTGGGCAGAGCCATGCTGGTAGGAGATTACTTAATCATTCAGGTGTGAGGGCTCGGTCATTAAGCTGAAACACAGAGCAGAGAGGTAAGTGCAGATCCATGACAAAACCTGGCAAGCCGCCAGATTTTAAAGAGACTGACATCCATGCTTAATCTTTTCCCATGAAATGTGATCCCCGAGAGCTAATCTCCCACACATGGTGGAGGATGCGGGCAACCTTCAAAGATGGAGGAAATGTTGAAGGCCCTGCTACAAGCCAATGCAGCCCGGTGGGAAACCAACCGCCAGGTTGCAGAGGCCGCTAGAGCTCAGCGAGAGGAGAGTCGCCAGGCCATTGCAGCTCAGCGAGAGGAGAGTCGCCAGGCTATCCCAGCACAACAGGTGGCTCAGCAAAAGGCAACTCGCCAGGCTATCGCAGCACAACAGGAGAAGAACCGTCAGTTTGCGGAAGCCCTGCTGGAGTTAAAAAAAAGAGCCCGCACCTCCTGTCACATTGGAACCAAGGTTGGTATGCGATTCGTACCACATGCAGAAGATGACACCTGCGGATGACAGGGAGGAGTACCTCACGACCTTTGAAAGAGTCGCTCTTCGCGAAAGATGGCCAAAAGAACAGTGGGTGGGACTGCTTGCACCATTCTTGACTGGCGAACCCCAAAAAGCCTACTTCGATCTGGAAACAGATAAGGCCCAGGACTATAAGACTCTAAAAGCAGAGATACTCACACGCCTGGGGGTCACCATGGCAGTCCAGGCCCAACACGTGCATCTGTGGAACAATCGCACCGACAAGCCACCCTGTTCGCAGGAGTTTGATCTAGTTCACCTTACCAGGAAATGGCTACAGCCAGAGACTTTGCCAGGTCCCCAGATTGTGGAACGCGTGGTCATGAACCGCTATCTGTGGGCGCTCCCTGCTGCTTTGAGGAACTGGGTCAGTCATGGGGACCCCAAAACTGCAAGCCAACTGGTGGACCTCATTGAGAGATACAAGGCTGCTGAGGACTTGTTGCGCCCATATGCTTCCCACTCCAATGTCTCTAAAGGTGAAAGATTGCCCGGCGTACCCGGTAAGACTGTTCCATGGTTCAGGGGAGAGGAGAAATTTGATAAAACTGATATGGTTAAAGAAACTGGGGGCTCTAGACCTAGAGATTGGCCAAAGAAGCCAGGAAGTTCTTGGGGACCCTTGAGAGGACTGGGTATAGAACACATACAGTGCTACCGATGCCATGCATTAGGACATATTACTGCCAATTGTCCCCTGAATGATAATGCTTATATGAAAAGACGCATTTCTCTGTTTTCACCGGTCGCATGTATAGCATCATGCTCAAGTCGCATGGAGAAGCAAATGTGTGTGATTGCTATTGCGCCGCTTGACTCTGGTAGTGTGATAACGTTGGTCAAAAGCAGGTGTGTAAATCCAGCCAGGTTACACCCTAGCACTGTCGGGGTCATTCGCATCCATGGGGACACTCGTGACTACCAGACGGCGCTGGTGGGGACACTCCTTGCGGCACAGTGACCCATTCAATGAGAGTGGTACCTTCCCTGCTTCATGAAGCTCTAGGGGGGAATGATTTTCCCCATTTTTGAAGGTTGCGTGAAGACACAGAGGAAAGAGCTCCCCTTGCTGAGGAGGTGGCACGGGAGTTCTCACCAGACCCTTTTTGCCAAACGGAAGGAGAGATTGGTGCCAGGACCGAGGAAGAATGAGACCCTCTTCCTTTTCCTGTAATGGCTGGGGAGCCGAAAGCTGGCTCCCAGCAGATGGCTAATATCCCAGACTATATTTCTGTTCCTGACTGTGAGAGTGAATTGAATGTAGTCCCTGACTTAGAGGTCCAGAGAGAGGACTTCTGTACAGAACAACTACGGGATGTCACTCTCCTCAGAGCCAGAGAAAATGTGAAGGTGATGGATGGGGAACCCGGTGGACCCTAATTGGGAGGTGCCTTTTCCCTACATGGCACTTAAAAATGATTTGTTGTATCGGGTGGTGAAACATGGAGAAGACGAACTGGAACAACTAGTGGTTCTCAAACCCTTCCGTCGGATAGTGCTAGATCTGGCCCATGGTCATGTAATGGGGGGACATATGGGTATGGTATGGAGAAAACCAAGGAGAGGATAACCCAGAGATTCTTCTGGCCTGGGTTGTATGCAAACATCAAAGAATACTGAGTGTCAAATGACAGCCCCGTCACCCCATTTTCGTAGTCCCCTTGTCCCACTTCCCATAATTTAAGTGCCATTCGAGAATTGGCATGGATCTTGTGGGACCAGTAGTAAAATCTGCCCGGGGACACCAGCACATCCTGGTGATACTGGACTATGCGACCCGCTATCCTGAGGCCATACCCTTGCAGAATACCTGCTAAGACTATCGCCAAGGAACTGGTCCAGGTGTTTAGTCGGGTGGGGATCCCTAAAGAAATCTTGATGGATCAGGGTATCTTGTTCATGTCCAGAGTGACCAGAGAATTGCACAAGTTGTACGAAATCTCCCATCTCCATACCTCTGTTTACCACCCCCAAACTGACGGTCTGGTGGAAAGGTTTAACAAGACCCTCAAGAGTATGCTAAAAAAGGAATTGGATAAAGATGGGCGAAATTGGGATTTTTTGCTGCCATACCTCATGTTTGCCATATGAGAGGTTCCGCAGACGTCTACCGGGTATTCCCCCTTTGAACTCTTGTATGGTAGGCATTCCAGGGGGCTGCTGGATGTCGCAAAGGAGACGTGGGAGGGAGAGGCCACCCCATATAGAAGCGTCATGGAGAACGTCTCCTTGATGTAGGATTGAATCACAGCTGTCCTGGCCCTTGCATGAGAGCCTATGGAGCAAGCCCAGGAGACCCAGAAAAGGGTTTACAATGGAGGTGCCAAAACCTGAACTTTAAACCTCTGGGACAGTGCTGTGCCAGTCCCCATTGTCGAAAGTAAATCCCTGGCAAAGTGGCAGGGCCCCTTTGAAATTAGGGAAAGTAAACTACAAAGTTTACCAGCCCAGGAAAAGGAAACTGGAGCAGATCTACCATGTTAATCTCCTAAAACCGTGGAAGGACAGGGAGACTTTATTGGCAGTGCCCATGTCCCAAAAGGACAGGTTACCCCTAACCCCAGATGTTCCAATAACCAAGTCCTTGTCACTGACACAACAAAATGACGTTAAGGAATTTGTCAGTAAAAATAGAGACTTTTTCTCTTCCCTACCCAAACTGACCACTGTGCTACAACGTGACATAATCACGGAACCCGGGGTCCGTGTAAATGTAAAACCCTACCGAAAACTTGAGGCTAGACGAGAGGCAGTGGCGAGAGAAATAAAAACCATGTTGGAGTTAGACGTGATAGAGGAGTCCCATAGTGCCTGGTCGAGCCCTATAGTGCTGGTCCCAAAGCCTGATGGCACTATCTGGTTCTGTAATGATTTGAAGTGTCTAAGTTTGATGCATACCCGATGACATGGGCTGATGAACTTGTGGATAGGTTGGGAGGGGCTCAGTACATAACAACCCTAGACCTAACTAAGGGATACTGGCAGATCCCCCAAACGGAGCCAGCAAAGGAAAAAATGGCCTTTTTTACCCCCGAGGGGTCCTTCCAATACAAACTAATGCCGTTTGGTCTGCATGGGGCCCCTGCATCCTTTCAGATGATGATGGACAAGACTTTGAGGCCGCATCTGCCCTATGCAGCAGCCTATCTGGATGATGTCGTCATCCACAGCCGAGATTGGCAACCACATCTGCCCCGGGTGCAGGCAGTGGTAGAGTCACTGAAGGTAGCAGGTTTAACAGCCAACCCAAAGAAGTGTGCCATAGGTCTTGAGGAGGTTGAATACCTTGGGTATGTGATTGGTCGAGGTCTGATTAAGCACCAAACCATTAAGATCATGGCCATTCAAAAGTGGCCCCACTGGTGAAGAAACAGGTTGGGGCCTTCCTGGGGATTACAGGGTATTACCGATGCTTCTCCCCTGACTTTGCCACCATTGCTGTCCCTCTGACCGATCTGACAAAGGGTAGAGGGTCAGGAATCCCGAGCCGAAAAGGCCTTCCAGAAGTTGAAGCAAGTTCTTTGTGTACAGCCGATGCTCGTGACCCCGGACTTCACAAAGGAGTTTGTGGTTCAAACCGACGCCTCTGAGGTGGTACTGGGTGCTGTCCTGTCCCAGATCAGAGATGGTGAGGAGCACCCGGCCCTCTACTTAAACAAGAAGCTTAATAGACATGAAAAGAATTATGCCATTGTGGAGAAGGAGTGCCTGGCCATCAAGTTGGCCTTAGAGGCCCTAAAATACTACCTACTGGGAAGGTCATTCAGGCTATTCACGGACCATGCCCCCCTTAAGTGGATGTGTAACAACCGGGAGAAAAATAGACGGGTGACTAGGTGGTTCCTGGCCCTACAGCCGTTTAAGTTGTCAGTGAACACCGGGCTGGAAGGCTCCAAAATAATGCAGATGGTCTTTCCCGAGCCCACTGCATGGTCGGGACAGTTGCTGCACCCCAGGGGCTTGAGCAGAGGCGGGATACAGTGTTGCCAACCGCCCGTAAATTTACGGACAGCCAGTAAAAACAGGGCAGTTTTTTGGGTGTCCGGAAAAGTCCGTAGCAGCCAAAAAGTGCCAGTAAAAACGGTGGCCATCGGCTCCGGACAGAGCTGTGCATGTGCAATTACGGAAATTCCTGAGCGGTGAGTGAAAAGATCCGATCCTGACCCTGAGATGAGTTGGACGACCACTCCCTCCTGCTGCCAGCTAGTGCCTCTGCCCATCCGCCCTCAAATGAGGTTACTGCATTTTCCCGAACGTGTACGTGTCGAGACAGGCCTCGGCTACCGGTGGCAAAAATGACCGTGAAAAACCGACGATGCCTGAAAAGGCCTGTGGGTTTTTTGACGGGACAAAAATGACCGACAGGCATTTAAATGCCCGCCAACCGTTGTGACATAGGGCGGAGACGAGTTCGGGGACCCCACGTCGTTGACAGGGCTGGTACGTCACCCGAGCCCTTTCTGGTAGACGTAATAAAACCTCGGAAGGTCGGGCCACAAGTGACTGTTGAATTTGCCGACATCCCGGTCCTTGGTGGATCAGTGGGCAGATAAAAA
>BLSH010125429.1:42975-64372 GCA_018402905.1 Glandirana rugosa
GCTTATCCTGCCCCCCCTCCCCTCCATTCTCGTGGAATGTCACGAAACTACAGTCCCTACAATTCTCCATAGGAGACTCTTTAAAAGCCTTTCCAGGTGACCAGTTTAGAGTTACACAGGAGGTCTGGTGGTAGAATTATCGCTCTCGCTCTGACATTTGTGGCGATACCGCACATGCATGGTGCGATCACCATTTACATATGTGTGCACGAGTTACATACGCATTCGCCTTTGTGGATGACCACATTTTCATCACTTTTATTTGTTTACACAGTTTCTTTGAATTTTTTTTATTACTTTTATTGCTGTCACAAGGAATGTAAACATCCTTGTGACAGTAATAGGAGATGACAGGTCCTCTTTATGGAGAGATCTGGGGTCTATAATGAATGTAAACTTCCCATGTGACAGTAATAGACAGTGACAGGTCCTCTTTATGGAGAGATTTGGGGTCTATTAGACCCATGATGTCTCCTCCGCCCCAAAAGCTTTGAATCACCCCAAGATCGCTGCGTTCAGATGCTTTTACCAATTTAAAAATGGCGCCGGGAATTACATTTGGGAAACCAGAAGTGACAAAAATGCTCATCGCTTCCTGTACCATAGAGATGATTGGAGACCTTCCGGTCCTCATCCATCTCTATGGTCATCCGGCAACACTGCCGGCTGCAATCCCTTGTTCCCCGGTGGGATAGAAGGCGCCAGGATGGAGGGGGGGGGGGGCGGACCCCCTCCCACCACCTGTAAAAGTGATCCAGCGGTGAATCAGCCTCTAGGGTCGCTTTTACAAAAAAAGAGAAATCGCTGGCTGAAAACAAAGATACCGGGACGAGGTTTGTAGTTGCCGCATCATCCTGGTATAGCCACTGCAAGCCGAGGGCGTCCATGGAAGTGCACAATCACAGCAATCAGTAAAACGCACCATATACATGCAGAGCATGAGCCAATCAAATCACTCTGACAATGCTGAGCTCTGATTGGCTGCAATTGGTGATGGCACTTTCCACAACACAGCACTTCCTTCAGGGCTCAATCACACAAGTGGTTGGGGGGGGGGCAATAAATCCCTGTGAATGAGCTGCACTTTTACTACCCCACCCCCCTCCCCCGTTAGCTACAGAGGCAGCAGCCAGACGGCTACACATGCCACAATGCTTTGCTTCACATCTGGGGCAGGAATTATACCCCCAGTCACTTCTGGTGGGCATAGTGCTTACCAAGCTCAGCCCATTCCAGTGAGCGATGCCACCCTGTAACACAATGCACATGGTTCCAGTGAGGCAGTCCGGCAATTGGGGGGGGGGGGGACAAGCAGTGAGGAGGCGGTACAGCTGGCTGTCATATCCAAATGTGGATCGCTCTTCATAGAGCATGGCATGTGGACAAGCCTTAACCGCTTGCCGCCGTCAAATGACGGATGGACGGTGCAGCTCTCGGGAGGACGTCATATGATGGAGCCCCAGAATGGCCGCTATCGTGCACCTGCACCATTGCTAGGACATGGCGCAACCCCGATCTCTGTAAAGAGCCGCGGTACTTTAACCATGTAATCAGCTGTGTCCAATCACAACCAGTCACAGGTAAATACGGTTGTGCCTTGACCTGGGCAGGTAATCAGGGCACTGATTACAGGAAAGCCCCAGCAGTACCACCAATTAGTGCCTATCAGTGCCACCAATCAGTGCCCATAAGTGATGCCAGTCAGTGCCTGCTCATTAGTGCTACCTATCCGTGCCCACCAGTGCCACCTATCAGTGCCCACCAGTGCCACCTATCAGTGCTCAAACCAGTGCCACCTATCAGTGCTCACCAGTGCCACCTATCAGTGCTCAAACCAGTGCCTCCTATCAGTGCTCAAACCAGTGCCACCTATCAGTACCCCCACTGCAGCCAATTAGTGCTCAAACCAGTGCCACCTCTCAGTGCTCAAACCAGTGCCATCTATCAGTGCTCACCAGTGCCACCTATCAGTGCTCAAACCAGTTCCACCTATCAGTGCTCACCAGTGCCACCTATCAGTGCTCAAACCAGTGCCACCTATCAGTACTCCCACTGCCGCCTATCAGTGCTCAAACCAGTGCCACCTATCAGTGCTCACCAGTGCCTCCTATCAGTGTGGCAGATTAGTGCCTCCTCATCAGTGCCACCTAATCAGTGCCCATCAGTGCAGCCTCATCAGCGCACATCAGCAAAGGAGAAAAATTACTTATTTACAGAATTTACTGACAAAAATAAGAAAACCTTTTTTTATTCAATATTTTCGTTTTTTTTTTTTTTTTTTGTAAAAAAATAAAAATCCCAGCAGTGATTCAATTCCACCAAAAGAAAGTTTTATTTGTGTGAAGAAAAAGATAAAAAAAAATGAATTTGGGTGCAGTGTTGCATGACCGCGCAATTGTCATTCAAAGTGCAACAGAGCTGAAAGCTAAAAAATGTTGGGCAGGAGGGGGGTGAAAGTGCCCGGTACTGAGGTGGTTAATGTGTAACCCAAATGCGTCATTGAAGTGACCAGAGGGGGCGCTCTCCTTACCTTCCACATCGTCCTTAAACAGTTCCTCCCTTCCATACTGCAGAATGGTTTCAAGCTCGTGTTTGGTCAGTGACTGAGATCCGTGCCGCGGACGCACCACCAGCTGCGTGAGGACCTTCGCCACCTCGGCAATCCGCTCAACAGGCGCCCGGGTCACAAATCTGTAGATCATAAACTTCTTTGGTTTGGCCGATGCGGTGCGCTCTGCTGAAAGCCTGTGAGAGGAAGGCGATGTAAAGAACTTTCTGATTGGCTGTAACGGTTCTCCTATTCCTACCTACCTGGGACCCTTATTGAACCTTCACCACCCAGCCAGGGGGTCCTTCCCAAAGTGTAAGGCTGGGCTCACACTACAGCACGGCTCACAGAGGGGGGTCCGATGCGTCCCCAGTCACCGTTTTAGGTCCAATATCAGCCCGAATTTTGGGTTGAATTCGGACCTGAGACGGACCAAACGGCGCACAGGACCCCTGAGCAATTCGCACCGGAGAGGTGCAAACCGGCTCCATAGAGATCTCCTGCAAGAGAGAAATCCACATCCACTTCGCAATAACGTGAACCCAGCCTAATGCTAGCCTTAGGGCCCGTTCACACCTAGGCAATTTGCAATCCGACTTGTGTCGCCTCAAATCGCCTGACATCAGAAATCCCATTAAAATGAATGGGAGCCGCCTTAATATGCGCTACTCAAGTCGATCCGACTTCAGAGTAACTTCTGTACTATTTCAAAGCGACTTCTAGGCGATTTGAGACCATAGAAGTCAATGGAAGTTGCTTCCATTGATCACCATCTATGAAGAAGCGACTTTACAGGAAAAAGAAAATCATTTTTTTTAAGCAACCCCCCCTCTCTTCTTTGATTGGCCACAGGCAAAGTCGCCTGGCATGGAGCTCGCTTCAGGTAGCGTTGTAATGTCCAAAGTAGCTCTGAAGTCTCTTTCAAATCGCCTAGCAAAGTCGCCCCTGAAGTCGGATCACCTAGGTGTGAACCGACCCTTACACCGGTCAAAAAAAGAAAACACACCGTCGTGAGAGCAAAATGATTTTGCCATCATGTAATAGAACTGCACTATTAATCGTATTAAAATCGCAGTCTTGATTCACCCCCTCTTGCGATCTCCATCAGGCATTACTGCGATTTTCAGTGCAGTTAATGGAATCGACTCAGCGCGACTTGACTATAATAGAAGTCAATGCAAGTCGCCTGAAGTCTCCCCAGGAACCTTTTTCTAAGTTGGAGCGACTTGAGTCTCTCCTATCTGGGCAGCCTGCCAAGTCTGAAATCATTGCTGATAAAAGAAGCAGAGATACAGGTCCCATTCACACAGGGGCAATCTGACTTGGCACAAATTTGCTAGGCAATTGCAGCGCGACTTCGGCGCGACTTACAACACGAATTATGGCAGGCGACTTTGCCTGTGGCCAATCAGAGAAGGGAGGGAGGGGCTTGCCCCAAACATAAATTCTATTCTTTTCACTGTAAAGTTGCTTGCATTAACATGGGGATCCGACTTGGAGGCGACTTCCATTCATTTCTATGGGCACAAGTCGGATAGAATTTGCCTTGAGTCGTGCAGGAACTTTTTTCTGAAGTCGGAGCGACTTAGTCGTGTACATTAAGACGGCTCCCATTCATTTCAATGGGATTTCAGATGTCAAGCAACTTGGGGCGACTTGAGGTGACTCAAGTCGGAGCGCAAGTCGCCCCTGTGTGAATGGGGCCACAATGTTTCTACTTATCAAAGGAATGAACTCCCTGTGTGTAGAAGAGTTCAGTTTAACCACTTCAGCCCCGGAAGGATTTCACACTTTAGGACCAGAGCACTTTTTGCGATTCGGCGCTGCGTCACTTTAACTGACAATTGCGCAGTCGTGCGACGTTGTACCCAAACGAAATTTGCATCCTTTTTTCCCCACAAAGGGAGCTTTCTTTTGGTGGTATTGGATCACCTCTGGGTCATTTCTGATCGCCGCTATAAACAAAAGAAGAGCGACAATTTTGCAAAAAAAAAAAACAAATTTCTTTCTTTTTGCTAAAATACAAATCCAAAAAAAAAAATATATAAAAAAAACATTTTTTTCATCGGCTTTGGCCGATTTATATTCTTCCTCATATTTTTGGTTAAAAAAATCGCATTTGGCGTTTATTGATTGGTTTGCGCAAAAGTTGCCGCAAACGGACGATGAGAATTCATTTCTGGGGTTTTTTTGTTTTTTTTTTACTAGTAATGGTGGCGATCTGCGATTTTTAGCGGTACTGCGATATTTCAGCGGACATTTCGGACCATTTTGCATTTGGCATTTATACAGAGATCAGTGATATAAAAATGCACTGATTACTGTGTAAATGCCATTGGCAGTGAAGGGGTTAACCTGCAGGGTGCGCTCTAAGGGTTAACTGTGTTCCCTGGGCGTTCTAACTGTATGGGGGCTGCCCTGGCTGGGGAAGGGAGTGATCACAGCTTCCATATAGAGGAAGGCTGTGATCATCGCCCTTCCCCCTCTAACAGAACGGAGTCCATGTTTACTTACATGGACCTCCGTTCTCTCACTGCGGGGGGGGGGCCATCCCTACCCGCTCCCTGCCCCCCCCCCCGGACACAGTGACGGCGCGAGCGCGCCTCCGGCGGCGCGCATGCACTTACAGCACTAGTTATCGCAGCCGCCATCGTATGACGGTGATTTGCGATAACGAGCCACTCTGTCGCTGTCAGGCTGCGGTCGGCAAGTGGTTAAAGACTAAATCTTTTCTGGCATTTGTTGCTTACAAGTAAAAATCCAGTATTTTCTGCTAGAAAATTACTAAGAACATTATATATATATATATATTTTAGCAGAGACCCTAGAGAATAAGATGGCAGTTGTTACAATATTTTATGTCACATGGTATTTGCGCAGCGGTCTCTCAAATGCAATTTTTGTGGGAAAATGACCATTTCAAAAAAAAAAACGAAACAGTGCTGTTAGCCCAATTTTTTTGTATCTGTGAGATGTGATGCCGCGAGAATCCTGATCTTTATTCTAAGCAAAAAAAAAAATCGTGATTCTCATTTTGGTCGGAATCATGCGGCTCTATCATGTAATGACCAAAATTTGATCGATAAATCGTTCAACTGACCTAAATGAATTGGTTTTTCGTTTGTTTTGTCACATAAGCCCACTGCAAACTGTTGGGGCGAGAAACACATTGACCTTTTAATTTATCGATCGTTTGGCTGAAGTTTTCCAAACTTTTCGGCTCAAAAACGTCACTACTGGTTTTCGATCTGCGCCCATTTACTGGACGATAAACGAACTGTCCAAATGACAGATTTTATAACGATTTTTTTGTCTAGTGTACGGTCACCATTAACCACTTGCTGACCGCAGTCTGATGGCGACAAAGTGGCTCGATATTGCAACAGCGGCTGCGATATCCCTCACTGTGAGCGCGCTCACTGTGTTCGGGGGGGGGGGCAGGGAGCTGGTAGGGAGGACTCGATCACCACTGGCTACCTGCAATGCCCCCCCTGCAGTGAGTGAACGGAGGTCGGTGTAAGTAAACACGGATCTCCATTCTGTTAGAGAATTCTGTCAAACTAACTGGGGGGAAGTTCAAAACTAATCTTAGAAAGTATTATTTTACTGAAAGGGTGGTTGATGATTGGAATAAACTACCAACAGACAGTCAACAGTAAATGGCTTCAAACATGCTTGGGATAAACATAAATCTATAGTCAGACAACGAGGTTAATGTAAAAAAATAAATAAATAAAAAGGGGCAGACTCGATGGACTACTCAGTCTTTTTTCTGCCGTCACTTTTCTATGTTTCTATGTTTCTAGAGGGGGAAGGGCGGTGATCACAGGCTTCCTGTATATGGAAGCCGTGATCACTCCCCTCCCCCTGCCAGCCCAGCCCCCATACAGTTAGAACACACTGAGAGAACACATTTAACCCTTAGAGCGCCCCCTGCAGGTTAACCCCTTCACTGACAATGGCATTTACACAGTGCATTTTAATAGCACTGATCACTGTATAAATGCCAATGGTCCCAAAAAAGGGTCAAAATGGTCCAACATGTCCGCTGCAATATCGCAGTACCGTTAAAAATCGCAGATCGCCGCCATTACTAGTAAAAAATAAAAAAAAACCCAGAAATGAATTCTCAGCATCCGTAAACGCGGCAACTTTTGCGCAAACCAATCAATAAACGCCAATTGCGGGGTTTTTTTTTACCAAAAATATGAGGAAGAATATAAAATCGGCCAAAACCGATGGAAAAAAATTTTTTTTTTTATATTTTTTTTTGGATTTGTATTTTAGCAAAAAGTAAGAAGTTTTTTTTTTTTTTGCAAAATTGTTGCACTTCTTTTGTTTATAGCGGCGATCAGAAATGATGCAGCGGTGATCAAATACCACCAAAAGAAAGCTCTATTTGTGGGGAAAAAAGGGAGGCAAATGGGAAGAGAAGAGATTACCGGGCCAGCTGAGGACACCGAGAATCCAGTGCTCTACAGCATTGCTATAGCTTCCCCTGTATAGCGGCAGCTTTCATTTGTCCTCGGCTGGCTCGGCAATCTCCGCTGGGATGACATCTCTCTCCGTAAAGGGCCATGGTTATGCATGCTGGGGCTCCACGCCTTTGTCAAACCATAGGTAAAGTTATGGTTTGACAAAGAGGTGGAGCCCTGAAACGCGTAACCATGCACCCCGCCCTTATGGAGAGGCATCATCATCTCATCCCAGAAGAGATTACCGGGCCAGCTGAGGACACCGAGAATCCAGCGCTCTACAGCGTTGCTATAGCTTCCCCGGCCACAGCGATCCGATTTCTGCCCAGTTGCCTCGGCTGGCTCGGAAATCTCCGCTGGGATGACATCTCTCTCCGTAAAGGGCCATGGTTATGCATGCTGGGGCTCCACACCTTTGTCAAACCATAGGGAAAGATATGGTTTGACAAAGAGGTGGAGCCCTGAAACGTGTAACCATGCACCCCCCCTTATGGGGAGACATCATCATCTCATCCCAGAAGAGATTACCGGGCCAGCTGAGGACACCGAGAATCCAGTGCTCTACAGCATTGCTATAGCTTCCCCGGCCACAACGATCCTGTTTCTGCCCAGCTGCCTCGGCAATCTCCGCTGGGATGACATCTCTCTCCGTAAAGGGCCGTGGTTATCCATGCCGGGGCTCCACGTCTTTGTCAAACCATAGGGAAAGATATAGTTTGACAAAGAGGTGGAGCCCTGAAACGCATAACCATGCACCCCCCCCCTTATGGAGAGGCATCATCATCTCATCCCAGAAGAGGTTACTGGGCCAGCTGAGGACACAGAGAATCCGGCGCTCTACAGCGTTGCTATAGCCACAGCGATCCGATTTCTGCCGAGCCGCTTCCTGGACGGACTCTGCATTTCAGAAGAGTGTCAAGCAAGCCAAGGAGACCCAGACATCATGCCACTGGCCTCTCCATTCTCCAGAACTTCCTTCCGATCTCTGCTGGGATGTTAAGTCTTCCACAGATGACAAGCCGATATTTCCTCCATCACATGTGAATGCTATATTTATTTATCACTACCAAATACAGTGCCTTGAAGTATTCATACCCCTTGAAATTTCCCACATTTTGTCATCTTACAGCCAAAAACGTAAATGTATTTTATTGGGATTTTATGTGATAGACCGACACAAAGTGGCTCACAATTGTGAAGTGGAAGCAAAATGATACATGGTTACAAATGTAGCGCATCCATTGTGATAGGTGCGTTTTTGTAGTGGGTTTTTGCTAGGAGAGGTAAAATCTAGTCAGGCCCGACAGTGAGTGCAGGCCTGATTGTTTTGATCTGGGCTGGGGAGTGGCTTAGAGAAGGCTGGAGATTGCAGGAAGCAACAACCCTTGGATACTCCTCCCTTATGGAGCTAGAAGGCTCTGGAAAAGGGGATGGATGAGGAGGTTCCTGATGTATGTTAAGGAGCCCTGACCAATCCCCAATCTGGATTGGCAGGGGGCAGACCTCCTTAAATACAGTGATCTGCCCAGCAGGGGGAAGGAGAGTTCGAGTGGAAGAGTGGAGAATGTAGCAGAGGTGCTGTGGAGGCTCGCTCGCTCGGGAGACCCCAGTCTGGGGGGGGTGACCTTGAGGCCTGGAGGCTCGGGGGCAGCCAGGAGAGGAGTCGTCGTCCTGGAGTAGCACAAGGGAGCAGGAGAGCAGCAGAGAGGCTACATTAAAGGATCCTCCGGTGTCGGTCAGTGGCGGCCCCTAGGAGTTGGATGAGAAGACTGAAGTAGACTGGGAGAAGACAGTGGACAGTCTGTAGAGGTCGGAGAAGCCAGGCAGAGGAAGGAGGGCCACTGGACAGCGAGGCAGGCTGGAGAGGCCTGGAAGATGGATGGGTTGGGAGTTGTAGTTCATCCAGTGCCCAGCTACACAATTAAGGGTCCGTGGCTTCACAAATGGAAGCCTGTGACCCTTACACACAATGGGTGGTCCGGAGGTCCTGCTAGTAAAAGCAGGCCTCACCATGTGCTAGCTGCGGTGGAAGAGGAGGTGCCATGGAGGTCTCATAAATATCCTTTCAGGCCTGTAACAGCAAGTAGTGTGCAGGAGAGAAGAAGGAGTAGAGTAACGGTCAGCAAGTGTATGTGCTGGAGGAAGGAGTGTATATACCGTGCTGCATATAGGAGGTCCTGTGATCTGATCTTTGGGAATCCCACAGTCATCCCTATCTCTATCCAAGTTTAACCGCTAAATAAAACAAGGTACCGTCTGTTCAGTGACTCCGGGTGTGTGGAAATTGTGTGATTGAGGGCAGGTGGACCACAACTACCAGCCACCCCCAAGGGGGCACATGGCTACACAAATAAATATGTGAAAAGTGTGGGGGGCATCTGTATTGCGTTTGGTCTCATTTGACCAGACCACCTTCTTCCACATGTTTGCCGTTTGCAAGCCATGTGGGGGACACAACAAACAGGACTTCTTATGGATTTCTTTCACCAATGGCTTTTTCTATGCCACTCTTCCATAAAGGGCAGATTTGTGGAGCACGACTAATAGTTGTCCTGTGGACAGATTCTCCCCCCTGAGCTGTGGATCTCTGCAGCTCCTCCAGAGTTACCATGGACCTCTTGGCTGCTTCTCTGATGAATGCTCTCCTTGCCCGGCCGGTCAGTTTAGGTGGACGGCCATGTCTTGGTAGGTTTGCAGTTGGGCCATACTCTTTCCATTTTCCCATGATGGATTGAACAGAGCTCCATGGGATGTTCAAAGCTTGGGAGATTTTATTATAAACTAACCCTGCTTTATACTTCTCCACAACTTTATCCCTGGCCTGTCTGGTGTGTTCTTTGGCCTTCATGATGCTGTTTGTTCACTAAAGTTCTCTAACAAACCTCTGAGATTAAAATTACACACAGGGGGACTCTATTTACTAATTAGGTGACTTCTGAAGGCAATTGGTTCCACTAGATTTTAGTTAGGGGTATCGGAGTAAAGGGGGCTGAATTCAAATGCCCCCCACACTTTTCACAGATTTATTTGTATCATTTATCATTTTCCTTCCACTTCACAATTATGAGCCACTTTGTGTCGGGCTATCACATAAAATCCCAATAAAATACATTTAGGTTTTTGGTTGTAACGTGACAGAATGTGGGAGATTTGAAGGGGTATGAATACTTTTTCAAGTCACTGTAGAGGTTTCCAATACTCCACACTGAGATAGAGGCGCCCCCTGCTTTTTTCTGTTTTTAAGCACTAGGTTTATGCAGGACCTATATAGGGGATCTGCCTCTTCCCTCCAAATGTTGATCTTTTTAATTGTTTATCCCCCTTTTCATCCCCAATATCCACCCTGCTGCATTTCTGGTCTGGCTACAGCAGCGCCATCGTTTTTTCCTACTGAGAAGATGGATGGGACAGAAACAGGCACAGAGCTCCAGCAAGGTGGATGTGGGGTACTGGTATGGGCTGCTATCATTACAGATGAGCTAGTTGGACCTTTTCGGACAATATTCCAACATAACGACCCCAAACACCCCTCCAAGACGACCACTGCCTTGCTAAAGAAGCTGAGGGTAAAGGTGATGGACTGGCCAAGCATCTCCAGACCTAAACCCTATTGGGCATCTGTGGGGCTCCTCAAACAGAAGTTGGGGGAGCGCAAGGTCTCTAACATCCACCAGCTCTGTGATGTCATCATGGAGGAGGGGAAGAGGACTCCAGTGCCAACCTGTGAAGCTCTGGTGAACTCCATGCCCAAGAGGGTTAAGGCAGTGCTGGAAAATAATGGTGGCCACACAAAATATTGACACTTTGGGCCCAATTTGGACATTTTCACTTAGGGGTGTACTCACTTTTCTTGCCAGCGGTTTAGACATTAATGGCTGTGTGTTGAGTTATTTTGAGGGGACAGCAAATTTACACTGTTATACAAGCTGTACACTCACTACTTTACATTGCAGCAAAGTGTCATTTCTTCAGTGTTGCCAGCAGTCCGTATATTTACGGACAGTCTGTAAAAACTGCATATTTCAGCTGTCCGTGAAAGCTCGTAGCAGCCAAAAAGTGCCAGTAATAATGGCGGCGATTGGCTTGGGATGGAACTGCGCATGCGCGATTCCGGAAATACCCGAGTGAGAAGATCCGATCCTGAGCCAAGTTGAATGTCAACCACTCCTTCTGCTCACCTGCTGCCAGTCAGTGCCTCTGCCCAGACCAACCGCCCCGCAAATGATGTGACGTCACGGTCCTGTCAACAGAGACTGGACGTGTGACTTGGGGGAACTTGGACCGGACCGGAGCAGAGCAATGGACCCCAGATGTATCCTCATTCCTGCCTGCCTCCCTAGCTGAGCCGCCCTGTAGCCCACCCGCGTGCCCTGGTGAGTGCACTGCAGTTGCCGCAGTACTTCATTCAAGTGCCAAAACGGAGTCAGAACAGTGAGTGTGTGACTGGCACTGACACACTCTCTGCTCTGAGAGAGACAGCCACGGGCAGTTGGACTCGGTCGGGTCTGGGAGGAACTGTGTGGGACTCGGGCAGGCTCTGCTTCAGCAGCACAGCAGTGGCAGAGCAGCCCACAGGAGTCTCTCTCCCCTCGCTCCAGTGAAGTCCAGGGCAGGGACAGGGAGGGACTCTGAGTGCCCACTCGAGTATGTGCAGGTGGGGGTTGTATATATAATATGGACAAGAGTGACTCAGAGACTGAGAGGCAGGCTGATCATGATGGATAGTGAGATTGACCATTTTTTGTCTCATGTCCACAGTCTCTGACCATCTCTTGTATCATGTCCGCAATCTCTGACCATCTCTTGTATCATGTCCGCAGTCTCTGACCATCTCTTGTATCATGTCCGCAGTCTCTGACCATCTCTTGTATCATGTCTGCAGTCTCTGACAATCTCTTGTATCATGTCCGCAGTCTCTGACCATCTCTTGTATCATGTCCGCAATCTCTGACCATCTCTTGTATCATGTCCGCAGTCTCTGACCATCTCTTGTATCATGTCCGCAATCTCTGATCATCTCTTGTATCATGTCCGCAGTCTCTGACCATCTCTTGTATCATGTCCGCAATCTCTGACCATCTCTTGTATCATGTTCGCAGTCTCTGACCATCTCTTGTATCATGTCCGCAATCTCTGACCATCTCTTGTATCATGTCCGCAGTCTCTGACCATCTCTTGTATCATGTCTGCAGTCTCTGACCATTTCTTTTATCATGTCCACAGTCACTGACCATTTCTTGTATCATGTCCTCAGTCCCTAACCATCTCTTGTATCATGTCTGCAGTCTCTGACCATTTCTTGTATCATGTCCTCAGTCCCTAACCATCTCTTGTATCATGTCTGCAGTCTCTGACCCTTTCTTGTATCATGTCCGCAGTCTCTGGCCATCACCTGTATCATGTCTGCAGCCTATAACTATCACCTGTACCATGTCTGCAGCCTCTAACCTCACCTGTATCATGTCTGAAGCCTCTAACCATCACCTGTAGCATGTCTGCAGCCTCTAACCATCACCTGTATCATGTCTGCAGCCTCTAACCATTACCTCTATCATGTCTACATCCTCTAACTATCACCTGTATCATGTCTGCAGTCTCTAACTATCATCTGTATCATGTCTGCAGCCTCTAACTATCACCTGTATCATGTCTGCAGCCTCTAACCATTACCTCTATCATGTCTACAGCCTCTAACTATCACCTCTATCATGTCTACAGCCTCTAACTATCACCTGTATCATGTCTGCGGCCTCTAACCATCTACTGTATCATGTCTGCAGCCTCTAACCATCACCTCTATCATGTCTACAGCCTTTAACCATCACCTCTATCATGTCTACAGCCTCTAACCATCACCTCTGTCATGTCTACAGCCTTTAACCACCACCTCTATTGTGTCTGCAGCCTCTAACTATCACACGTATCATGTCTACAGCCTCTAACCATCACCTCTATCATGTCTACAGCCTCTAACCATCACCTCTATCATGTCTACAGCCTCTAACCATCACCTCTAAAAGGTCTACAGCCTCTAACTATCACCTCTATCATGTCTACAGCCTCTAACTATCACCTGTATCATGTCTACAGCCTCTAACTATCACCTGTATCATGTCTACAGCCTCTAACTATCACCTGTATCATGTCTACAGCCTCTAACTATCACCTCTATCATGTCTACAGCCTCTAACCATCACCTCTATATGTCTGCAGTCTCTGAGGGGGAGTCTGGAGAGGAGTCAAGAGTGGGAGCGCTGCCAGGATGGGGGTCATGGGAGAAGTCAGATGCGTGTGGACTGTGGAGAGGAGACTATGAGATAAAATCAGAACCACCAAGCTGGAGCCAACTGAGTCCTGTATGGTGCACCTGAAGGAGGGTTAGTGACAGCGCCACCAGGCTAGTCTGGGGGGAAGGGGGGTTGCTGATGTAAGGGGGAGTGAATACAATAATGTAAGGGGGCACTGATATAAAGTTTCCCCCTATATTAGTAATCCACCCTTTACCTTAGTGTATTTACTCTACAGAAGGTGGTCTTTGGTCACCAGAGTGCCCCCCACATCAGAGTTCTTGGCATTCCTCTTTACATCAGAGTCTGCAGGATTCCCCCTTACAGTGCAATGGGAACTCAGTCTGCGGACCCTGATGTAAGTGGTCACCAGAGCCCCCCTCTACGTCAGAGTTCCCCCTTAGATAATGATCTGCAGCATTCCCCTTCACATAAGAGTTCCCTTTCACTGTAAAGGGGAATCCTGCAGACTCTGATGTAAGGGGGAACTCTGTGCTGGCTGGGTTATAGTAATCTGACCTTCAAAAATATGTTTTTTGACTTTTGTTTAACTTAAACACATTTTTAATAGCACTAGCTATATGTTTATAGTTTAAATATTGATATTTGCAAAGTTGACACTGAAAATGGTCATTTTAAGTACTTTTTTGCAGTGTCAGTTAAAAAAAAAAAAAAAAAATTGGTGTTGTTTGTAAATTCTGGCGTTCTGCCAGTAAATTTAGCTTTGTGGGGTTGGCAACACTGGTTGTCACATGAAAAGATATAATAAAATATTTACACAAATAGGGGTGTACTCACTTTTGTCAGATACTATATGCAGGACAATGCTCCGTCGCATGCATTGAAGTACTGCACTGCATAGCCAGCCAGTAAAGGCCTTAAAGATGAAAGAATAATGACCCGGCCCCCTTTCTCACCTGACCTAAACTCTACTGAGAGTTTATTTGAGAAGTTGTGGGCCCTTCTTATACAGAGGATTTATGGTGAAGGAATACAGTGCACCTCTCTGAACAGCGTCTGGGAGGCTGTGGTTGCTGCTGCACAGATGAAGAAACTGACAGATTGCATGAATGGAAGGCTTATGGCTGTTACTGAAAAGAAGGGGGGCAAAATTGGCACTGAAACGTGAGAAATGTTTATTTGTAAATTTTGAGTTCTTTCTTGATTATCCTCACTATAACAGATGAAAAGGAACAAGATGGGGTGGGAAATAATAATTGTGCTCACAGATATTCCCCTAAGAAATCCTAAACCTCACTTTTACTTTTTTATCAGGTTTGAGGTTTATTAACATTGTGTATTGAAAGAAAACAATGTAATAGAATGAAATTAATCAATCTAATGGGTTCTTCCACCCAGAACTGAGTTCCCAGGTCTGTACACCTGCTGTGCCCATTATGAGGGGTTCTCACCATCCCTGTGCTGAGTTCCTGGGTCTGTACACCTGCTGTGCCCATTATGAGGGGTTACCACCATCCCTGTGCTGAGTTCCTGGGTCTGTACACCTGCTGTGCCCTTTATGAGGGGTTCCCACCATACCTGTGCTGAGTTCCCGGGTCTGTACACCCACTGTGCCCATTATGAGGGGTTCCCACCATCCCTGTGCTGAGTTCCCGGGTCTGTACACCCACTGTGCCCATTATGAGGGGTTCCCACTATCCCTGTGCTGAGTTCCTGTGTCTGTACACCTGATGTGTACATTATGAGGGGTTCCCACTATCCTTGTGCTGAGTTCCCGGGTCTGTACACCTGCTGTGACCATTATGAGGGGTTCCCACCATCCTTGTGCTAATTTGGTGGTGATTTCCTCTACCATGTCTTGGCTCTAAATTTCTACACTAATTTGCCCAATCCTGCTACAACTGTCTATTTAATTTGGATGTCCCTTGGCTGCCCAGCACAGAAAACACAGAAAGAGGCTGACCTGAATGTCATTGTGTTAATTCAAGCGATTAACCCTTTCACTGCCACCACTTCTGGCTATTGGCCAGAAGACCAGAGATCTTAACAATACCAATTATGATTTTAGAATAATCACCTGTAACACACGCTGTCACCACAGGCAGGAATATTCAGATGATTTATCCTAAACAGTAGCGCTCTTCAAAGGAACAGGTTCTTTATAGTTTGCATTTAGGAACAAGAGTAACACTTTTCAGAATAAGATTTACTAATAAAAAGGTCAAAATTGGTGCAGATAAAATATTTACAGAAAAATGGTGTTACAAAGCAATAAGAGACATAATATACAGCAGCAAAGAGATAAGACAGAATGGAAGGGAGAAGGATACTTGCAGTAAATGTCCGTAACTGATCAGAGCTTTGTCGATGAGTCCACAGGTTCTCAGATGTTCGTTCTTTGATGGTAAAGAGAGAACTGAGAACTGTCCGGTCTATTCCCTTTTTCTCTGGAAGCAAAGGGGTGGGGCCATATTCCCCTGACCACTCACATGGGTAAAGAGGGCCCGTGGGCTGTCCGGGGTGGAATAACAACCCTCCCTGATATGCAATTTTCTGTATCAAAATCATATCTCGGGATATGATCACGGTGCAGCCCCAACACTAAGGGATTCTATCTCAGCATGAAAGTTAAAATGAGTCCAAACACGACAGTTTATCACTATTCCATTACTCTGAGAAAAGAAGAAACTATCAGTGGTTCCCCGTATGATCGGATCCACTGACGTTTGAATTAATTTTGTTCAGTGTCCAATTCCGCATTCAACTATGTACTTTTTATTACGATGTCATATTCCTGTCTGAAATTATGAAACATGGGTGAATTCCTAAGCTTTAAGTTGATTAGTGGTCTCTGAAAAGGTCACAGCTGCCTGAACGCCTCGTTTTTATGACACTCATCTCAAGGCATCCTGTGCTATCTCTTAATGATCCAGGAATTCCTAACCTGAAGAGAGGGGGGGAAAGGAGTGGGGTCTTGGGAGTGTTGTCCTAAGCTAAAATCGTCATGGCTGACCTTGCACAAAATGCTGCCAGTTTTCGTGTGTCCAGCATGTGATATCATTACATCTCCCCTGTCAGGGGGTTGTATGGGAGAGGAATGCAATTTCCCTCCTGACGCTACCCCCTGCGGCTGACTTGGCATGTTGCACTGCTAAGGCATTTACCTTTGTGCGGACTGGCCTATTTGCCTTGCCAGAGAACCAGGCTCCCTTTAAGGAGTGGATTGTTCTCCCTAGCAACACTGTTGGGCCAACAAGGTAGGTTGTGATGGGCGAGTACCACCTGGATCACGTGGCAGCTTCCGGGGTGCCAACCTGACCACAAGACATTTCTGTTCAGAAGCGGCATAGGTTAACTGAGGAGGTGCCTTCCTGCCTAGGTAGAGGATGAGATATTCCTCTTCTGTCTCATCTCTCTGGCCCAGGGCTGCACCTGACCCAAAGGTAGTGTCACACCGGTGTGTGTCAGGACCGGATCGTTGATTTCTGGGGCCTGTGTCACAGGTGCACCAGCCAGTACCTTTGTCAGGATGGCGCGGTCCTCCTTACACACTGGCATTAAGAATACCATGTCCGTTGGTGCTCGGGTTGGTCGGTCAGTCACAGGTTCAGCTGGGCCCCTGTAGGGGCACTCCCGCATCCTATTGTAGCTAGCTGTACCCAGAAATGACACAACCAGTATGTTGGCTTGAGGAGTAGGCCAGGCCATGCTAGCCTCAACCTTCCCAGTTCCTAACCTCTGGGTGCTTGCTCCTCCCTGCTGTTCCAAGTACCGAACAGCTGACATGCCCATCTGACCGTTATTAGGGGAAGCTGTCAGAGTGGGCTCTGCCAGGTTGTTCAGGATTGCTGACAGGAGCACCAGGTGCTCCACCCAGACAGGGTCAATCCCTTCCAGGCCCCTCAAGCAGGTCACTTCCCAAGGTTCCATCCTGTCCCGTAGGTCAGTCTGGACCTCCGGAGGGGTGACTGGTGCATTCCCAACCCCAGGTAGCATTGCGACCAAGGCAGGCAAGCCACACGGGGTGATGAAGGCTAAAAAACTTCCCAGGGATGATGTCCCTTCTTCCTATTACTTATGGTCAGACCAAAGTGACTTCAGCTCCTGTGTCCCAGAAACCAGTTACAACCCGGTTGCCCATGGTGACTTTCTGCAAGTTGGCGGTGGCTACCCAAGATTTTTTGTGGACGAACAGCACTGAAGAAGAGTTGCTGGCCAGCTGATGTCATCTGCTTCTGCTCAGGGCACTGTGGTCGGAGATGGCCAGGCTTGCCACAGGAGTAACACCTGCAGTTGTCAGTCAGGGAGGGCTTGGCACCAGGAACTGCAGGTTCAGACCACTGAGAAACTTGCTTGGCAGGCAGAGGAGCAGTTGCCATGTGTGATTTTCCCCCTTTCCAGCCATTCGGTGGAGCCTTGCGATGGTCTGATACCCAAGTGCCAATGAAGGTATCTGCCGGTTCTGCTGTAGCTTTAGCAGAACCGGGCTTCCATTCTAACACAAACTGTCTGACAGATGTGCAAAAGCTGATCTTCAACCATGAGATCTTCCAGGGACTTAAAACGAATTGGCTTTCAAGCCCCTAGTCCACTCTTGGAACGGCTTACCACATCCATATAGGAGTCCCCAGGCCCTATTTGCAGGGACCTAAACCGTTTTCGGTACCGTTTCCGGGGTTAGCTGATATTTCTGAATGATCGCAGCCTTTTTGGTTTTGTAGTCTTCGTCCTGCTCCACTGGCAGGTCGACATACGCGTCCAGGGCCTTGCCTCATAGCCCTGGCGTCAAGTACCGGGCCCATTGTGCTGGGGGCAAATGGTATTGACTCCAAGTTTTTTCAAACGATAGTAGATACACGTCAATGGCACAGTCCTTTTCCATGACTGGAATTTTGGCGGCTGGGCTCGCAGGCAGATAGGGGTCCCTGTGCTCTAGGGGTCCGAGGTTCTGAGCCTGTCGTTGCTGCTGGAGTCTCAACATTTCCAGTTCGTGCCAATGATCAGCCTCCCTCTGCGCAGCCTCTTGCTCAGCCCGGCGTTCCTCTCTCTCAGCCCGCCGTTCTGCAGCCTCCCTCTCAGCCACAGCCTAACGTTCCAGAAACTGCAGGTACATCACAGGATCCGTTTTGCTGAGGAGCTGTAGTGTTTTCTGCATTTGAGGAGGGTCTATGTTAGTTGCAGGCAATCTGGGGCTGGCCTTCTCCTGCTGTGTCCTGGAGGGAACATTCAGTGGTATTCCCGTGTCAGTCTCTGTGTGCCTTTCATGTGAGGCTGTCTGAACCACTGGGCTCTGGAGTACTAGAAACCCCTTCAGCTTCACGTTCCCCCCGAGTTCTGGTCTGCTCGGATATCATACTCCTGTAGGGCCTGTATCATGTCTCCACAAGTTTTGTTACTGATGTCAAGGCCTCTTGTTGTGCACTCAGCAGTCAGGTCATCTTTGCTCATCCTCCTATATCCTGATACCCCAGACATTTTGCAAGTGGAAAAGATAGAACAGAAAGCAGAGATAGAAAGGAGCTGTAGGAAGCAGTTGTTGCTGTATGTCTCTTTAAAAAAAATATATATATATATATATGCACCAGCTTGTCTCTAAGGACTGTTTCCTTGAAGGTTACAATCCTTCAGTGCAGAGCTAATTCCTAACAATGCACTGAATGCTCTTAAGGCAAAACCATCCAACACGCTGCCAAACAATATGTGACGAAAGCGGGTATCAGATCACAGCCCTCCTCACTAACTGGTGACAGAGGACCCCCCGATCTCATACCGCGCTTGTCACTAACGTAACAATACCACTCTCAGCTGCTTCCAGCACAAAGATTTTCCAGCTTGTGGGACCACCGTCTAAGTGCCAGCCACCTGAGAGCGATTGTTGCCGGGCAAATTCAAGCAGTTAACCCTTTCGCTGCCACCACCTCTCCTTTTGGGACCGTGCAAGAGGAACTCGAGGTTTTAGCAATGCCAATCTTATAATTTTAGAATAATCACCTGTAACACACGCTGTCACCACAGACAGAAATATTCAGATGATTTATCCTAAACAGTAGCGCTCTTCAAAGGAACAGGTTCGTTATAGCTTGCATTAAGAGCTTTACGGACAAGAGTAACACTTTTCAGAATAAGGTTTAATAATGAAAAGGTCAAAATTGGTGCAGATAAAATATTTACAATTAGAGACATAATATACAGCAGCAAAGAGATAAGGCAGAATTGAAGAGGAGAAAGATACTTGCAATCAAATCTCTGTGATTGATCAGAGATTCGTCGATGAGTCCATAGGTTCTCAGATGGTTGTTCTTTGATAGTAAAGTGAGAACACAGCACTGTCCAGTCTATTCCCCTTTTCTCTGGAAGCCAAGGGGTGGGGCTATATTCCCCTGACCCAGGGCTGCTGATAGAAATCACGGGGCCCCGTACAGACTTTTTGACAGGGCCACCCCCTAGAAAGTATTAAAGCTATATTTCCCTAAAAATACAATAAAACTATTAGCAGACACAAATACAACATATGTAAAAGATCAAGAAAGCTAACACTGCACAAAGGAAATTATGTATTACGTGAAGGGTGATGTGTGGCTGCCAAAAGTGGAACTTCTGCTTTAAGGGGAAGTGACCCTCTGACATCCCATAATTGGCATGTCTTTTTTTGGGGGGGACCGTGGACCCAGTTTTCACAGGGTCCCAGGTCCACTTCCTCCCCTGGCGCCGAGGAGCCGGAAGGAAGTTCACCTTCCCTCCCTCCCGCCCGGCGATCTTCTGGGACAAGTCACAGGTCTCGGAAGATGCGGCGAGCCATTCACAAGCCACAACGCAACTCGCGCATGCGCAGTGAGCGCCCGTCTTTGAAGCTACTTTCCCAACGAACAGTCAGTGAGCAGGTATACTCCAACGACCGGTAGGTGAATCAACGTCAAATGTCTCGCACCATCATATGCCCAGTAATGGGAGAGAAGGATAGGGGCCACATGGTGAAGTATGTCACAATTTATTAAACTTAAAACACATATAAAATCAAAGCAAAACGAACTGAATTGATGGGCTGGAAACAGCAATGCCCTATGCTGCGTTTCATCAGCGTGCGTGCTGACGTCATAAGGGGGTCATGTATTGCGGCACGTCACTTCCGAATATATATATATATACAAATCCATTCGAATTATAGCCAATCACAACCCATCGGAGGCCCCGTCCCGAACGTTCATTACAAACAGCTGTGCTTATAACACTGCGAGGGGCGAATCCGAAGGAAGGTATATTTGTAGATGGATTGCGCCATCTACTGGACACTAGTGGACTAGCGTGTAAGAAAAAATAATGCAATAAAATCACAAATAGAAGTAATTTCCCAACATAGAAAAAGGGAATGAAAAGTTGTACAAAAGACAAAAATCGAAATTCTAAAATGGAAAATTGAAAGTATACTAAAAAAAATGATAAAAATCAACCTATTAAAAATATTAAAGATATATTAGCACCATAGAAAGACAGTGAAATGTGCAAATAGTATGCAGGGAGACAAATTAGGAATATTTACTTAAACCCATAAAAATTTGGGCGGGAGAAAGCCTTGATGAGTTGCTTATGATTCACAAAGATCATAATACTCAAACAAAAAAATAGTAATTGGACAGGAAGCAATTAAGATCTATGTCTGAGTTTATACCAGCCGGACATAAAGTGTCCAATCTGTATATCCACTCAGTTCCGTTTCTAGAAATGCGTTGAATCATATTGCCTCCCCGCCAATGGGGTTCTATCCTATCTATGCCCATAAAAATGGATACCGTAGGATCACTGTTATGGTAAAGCCTGAAGTGATTAGAGAGTGTATGTGTGAAATACAGGCCGACCATATTTGAGTCTGTATCTAGAATTAACGAAGGACAGGTTAATGATAAAAAAACAAACTCATAATACTAGAAACACTTAGTATTCGTTGAGTAGTTCCGAAAGAGGGCGGGTTTAAAAATACCCAAATTCATTTATAAGGATTAAACAGAGGGACGTATGATAAACGTGTAAAGTGACAGAAAGATACCACGATTATATAGAAATTATAAAAATTATCCAACTAAAAATAGTAAAAAAAATCATATGAAAGTTAAAAGGTAAAATCTTAAAGC